>CAEGAF010168130.1:0-47123 GCA_903067075.1 Micropoecilia bifurca | reverse complement strand
TCTCCGGGTTCTCCGGTTTCCTCCCACAGTCCAAAAACATGACTGTCAGGTTAATTGGTCTGTCTAAATTGCCCCTAAGTGTGAGTGTGTGTGTGCATGGTTGTTTGTCCTGTGTGTCTCTGTGTTGCCCTGCGACAGACTGGCGACCTGTCCAGGGCAAACCTCGCCTCTCGCCCGGAATGCCAGCTGGAGATTGGCACCAGCAACTCCTGACCCCATTAAGGGACAAGGGTGTAAGAAAATGGATGGATGGATAGTTGGGTTGGATCAGGGTCAGACACTATGTCTATGGACTCGGTCCAGGTCAGGTTGGATTTTTTCGGTCTCATCTAAACTTTAGCGCTGATTTTTCCTCCATATTCGAACCAGGAGGAAGCGGTCAGCGGTTTTTTTTTATCCGCAAAGTTGTGTTCATCTGCTTGATTAATGTGTGACAGGATCTGGATTCTCTGGTCAAGTTGTTGTTAAACCGCATAAAAATTAAAAGTGCAACCTAATAGTCCATGTCAATACTACTTAACAAATGACAAATAAAAATTAACTATGATGTAATATTTTTGAAGCTGTCAGTCAAAATGATTGAGAACAAAAATGTCTAGTGCAACCTCTACTCTAAAGGCAATAGTTTCTACCATCCACCACTTCTGAAGCTAACTAATGAAAATACATGAAAAAACAATTTTCTGCTCATTTTCAGGAGGCCGCTCTTCTATTTCAGCAATTCAGGAAAAATTAATTATCTACACTTGCCAACATTATAAAAAAAGATTAAACTTGTCAGAATGTGTTTGTGCAAGAGTAGTTATTTATTATTACCCCGCTGCAACTCTAACCATCCTTTTAGCTACTTTTAAAAGTTTAATAGTAGCTCTAATCCTCACTAATATCCACGTAAAAACACAATATTTCTAATTGAATGTAAACAACATTTAAAACGTCAAATAAAATCAAAGCCAGTCTTAAAAATAAATGGAGAAAGTTTGAGACTTGTGAGTGACGCACCCATCAAAAACCTGCGCCGTCTGCTCCGGGTTGAGGATGAGACAGGAGTGGTATCTCCTCAGCACAGCTACGATGCAGAGACACAGGCTGGTGGTGTAGCTGCCCACCAGGCTGGACGACTTCAGCAGCAGCTCAGCCTCCACCAGACTTAACTCGTTCAGAAGCTGCAAACACCAAGAAGTCACAAGAGTTTCAAAAACAAAAACAAACAAAGAGGAACTTTTCTGGATTTCAACAAATTCGCCTTTACAAATGTTGTTGCTACCTGAATAGCAAAGTCGATGAGGCCACTGATGTTGAGGGAATACTCCATGAGGTCAAAGATGAACTGAATGTGCTGGACGAGGGGCAGGTGATAGGACATCCCTAAGGCAAAGCTGGTGATCTGCTCCAGAACGTTTCTGGACACCTACGCACAAACCAGACAGAAAAAATAAAATCGTTTAACAGAATTATAATTTGATAAAACAGTTTGATAAGTTAAAAATACATTTTTTTGAATTCTTGAAATTGATTTGTCAAGTAGGGAGTTGACTGATTAAAGAACCAGGAAACCTGCCTGCTGGGAAAATGCTGTGAAGCTTAAAGCAAAACAAAAAAGAAAAGACGTATGAACTTCTTGCACGTTCTGCAAGAAAACAAACAACTAAGCATCCAGAAAAAGCAAAAAATGCATTTAATATAAAAAGAACCAGAAGGTTATTAACCGAATTTTAAACTCAAAACAGCAAAGAAGCAGCTTTTGGCCACAAGAGACGTCGTGATTCTGGGATCACTGCCACCTTTACATCCGCAACCAGAACCTTTTTATCGTTCATGGACTTGTATTAATCACACTGTGTTCTCTTTAACAAGCTGAATGTATGAAACTATTTATACTCCTTTTTCTTTGCCATATTTTGTCAGGTTGCAATTTCAATTCTAAATCCTAAAGTATTTTATCTATTCTCAAAGGAAACTAAATCTTGTAACTCGTCTCATCCAAGAGTCGTCGTTATTTGTGATACTGTGAGCAAAACGGATCACCAATAGCAGATAGTCTTGCAAAACATCTGAAGAGGCCTCTGACTGAAAACTCAAGACACCCCTAAATAAAATGTTTGGTCACCAGTTTCCTTCAAAATTCATTTAATTAGCAAACTCCTGCTCTGTGAAATACAACGTGGATTTCCATTCAGCCTCCCTGACTGCAACGTAGAGCCACCTTTTGCTGTGAATTTCCATAAAGTAAAGGTCCCACAGAAATGTTTACACGTCCAGAATTAGTTTGGTGTTTTTCATAGTATTTCTATTTAAAAATGTTTATAACATGTTGTGTCAGAGTCAGATCTGTTTGTCTTACCTGGGAGGTGACCTGATGTTGGTCAAAATCGGAGAGGTGCTGGAATTTGGAAAATATATCTTCAGCAGTTGGAAAGGCTTCAGGCTTACTTCTCTTCCTCTTTTGTCCTTCCTCCCCACCTGTACTCACAGTAAAAAAAAAGGACAAGATGAGCTAAAAGAGACCGGCTGTGTTATTTTCAATCCGCAAAACACACCAGTTGTAAAATTCACTCAAATGGTTGGTCTGACATCGTGGTTTTGATTTGAAGTTTCACAAGAAAAAAACCCCATTAGAATAAAGATCACAAAAAAAAAGGAAGCCACACTTTTCATATAAAAACCACTGACATTTTAACTCTGAAAATAAATTGCCTTTAAAATGGTCTCTGCTACCTAAGATGATGTGGCCAAGAATGAAAACAGTTTGAGTGGGATGAAAATAGAAAGACGCAATCCCTCTTCATCTGATGAACAATAGACCAGAAAACTGCAAAGGGAGCAATATCGTGGCAAACTAGCTTGAATTTTACTTGTCAGTCTATAAAATCCATTCCAGATGTGTTGCACCTTTTTTAAAAAATTAGATCTAACCCTAACCCTAAAATACAACATGTGCTTTTCCTCAGTATATATTACTTGGACAATTTGTCTTAAAAATAAATTAGTCTGCAAAACAAAATAATCCACACTGTTAAAGGAGACGGAGCCTTAATCTTCTCATTAAATCTGTTTTGATCCTTGAAAAGTAAATAAAATATTGCTAAAACATATTCCTAAAAGAAGAAGTACAAGCTGTAAAAACACAAGTGAAGTGGAAACAGGCACATGCGTCAAACGCCAACAGACCAGGGCTTCGCCGTTACCTGTTTCTGCTGTGCTTTTGCGGTTGAGCACCTTCAAGATGTCTTTGGTAATTTTCTTGATGGTGTGTCGCGCCTCATCTCTCAGTTTGCCCACACCGTAGAGGACGACTAAACGCTGGTTGCATTCATGACTGGCACTTTCCTCCTACAGACATAAACAAAGCAAAGACTCAACCGCACTGAACGCATCAGTAGCTCAGCAGCAGCACAAACAGAAACATTGTCTTTCAAGGAAAACAGAGCTGGCAGGGCACAGGGGATAACTTTACAAATGTTTATATTGTTTTACAAATAAGAGAATTTTTCTCTGCTTTGAAATGCACTGCCTAAAACTACTTCAAAAGAGTAACTAAATCCCAAATCAACTCTTTTTTTTGGGAGTTACAGTGAATAAATTGGTTCTTTGCGTTGCCATCTTTGTTTCAGGACAAATTCACATGAATTCTGTCTGTCTCAGTGCTGCCCTCTTTGCGTTAAACTGTTGTTACTGCAGTTAATTTTTTCCACAACTGTACAACTTGGTCGTTTTCTACGTCACATCCCTGCTTTCAGGTATCAAACAAGCAACCACTGCTTCATGTGTTATTGTAAAAGTCTCCAATAAAAGACACTGGATACTTTTTTGAAAAATTTAACTAGAGTCTGAAAAGTCAGACGATATAGCAATAAAGTTGCGAAGTTGCCTACAATGCTTTCCCTCATCCTGAGCACCTCTGCTTTAACGCACTGCTCAGACTTGGCCACGCCCCTCCATGATTATTGGCTCCGCCCACTGGTAGAAATGTTCATAATTTGTCTGGTTATGCTTTCACATTGGGTTTTTTACACTTTAACAAGAACACAATTCATACCAAGAATGCATCAAACAGAGTTGATACGTTTCTTAATCGCAGTTTTCTAGGATGATTGATTAGTTTAACGTTTGCAAAGATTTGACCTGCTTTTATTTCAAAGATGATCTCAATAAGAAAGATGAATCATTTATCTAGTCTATTTTTCCTTCTTAGGCATTATAGGACACTAGTAGTATAAAAAATAAAGTTGCTACATATTTGTAATGAAATGTCCAACATCAAGTTCAGGAATCTTTTTCATTTTTTTTTTTTTAAAGAACAGACAGAGAATGTCCTCACCTGTGGAATGGGGAAGTGGGTGGCGTACTGAATGTGGCGCGGTTGCTCGTATAGCTGAGGGAAGGCGGGGTCCATGCCTTTGTCCTTGCAGCTGCTCTTACCATCCTGCTCCTGCGGAGGTTTCTCAGGGGACGGACTCCCCTTGGACTCGCAATGCATCGGAGGAGAGAATATCTACGGGAGACAAGAACCTAAAATCACCCAACTCAATCTCATCCAGCGAGGTTTGCTGATTATGGTGAAATGCACATCACTTACCTCTTCAAAGTTTGCACTGGAGTTGTGGTCCGTCTCCATGGACTCGGACAGACCCGTATCCTGTAGGACAAACGCAGCCTGGTTACCTTCCTGCATAAATCAGCAGCTTCCCAACAAAACAGATGCATGTAACTCACCTCCATCTTGACACTGCTACCCGCATCCTGCTCTTTGCGCTCTGAATCATCGGAGGGCTCGTCGCTAGGGGAACGGGGGCGCGGCAGGTGGGAGTCAGACGCCAGGTCACCGCGGGAAATCAGCGTGCACATGTAGATGTTGTGGGAGAAGACGTCGTGTCGGATGAGCTCACAGAACAGAAGGACCAGGTTGGAAAACTCCACTCGCTCGCTCTCATTCCCCGGCTCCGCTGTGAACGGAGAGAAGAGCGATTGAATAATTTAATATCGACTCTCCCCTGCTGAAACATTACGTATAAATATTCTGCAGTTTATGAAATCCTTAAAAAAAGGATATTGCGTTTCTTCAAATCTTATGCAAGGATCAAATGTGATGTAACGCAGACTAAAAGCAGTCGGAACAGCAGGGAGCAATGGGAGTAAAAAAGAGACTCACTAAGCGTGGGGGCCTGCGTGTCGAGGAACTGCAGCAGCACGTCCTGAAAGACGGGGAGGGTGGCGGCTGAGAGCGAGCCGGACGACACGGAGCCTTTCTCATCCACCACCTCCGACTCACCGCACCGCTGCAAAACAACACAGCAACATGATGTTAGAGTCAAAAACAGAATAAAACATCCCTGTGCTCACATTCCCTGCATTCCCTCACAATTATTTTTAAATCATTGGAAGTCTAAATCCACTTTAGACTTAGTGACCTTGTATATATCCTGCCAAAAACTCAGGAATCCAAGCCAATTAGAAGAAATAATCCATTTAAATCTCCCCTTTTCCTAAACTAATTTTAATTTGAGAATGAACATATATTCTTATCTAATTTGGGAAGATTTTCAGCTTAGAGTTATGCTCATTTCATCCCTTATACATTTAAATTAAAATCCCCAGAAAAAGATTTTGTCTATAATAAGGCTGTATAATAATATCGATTTTTTTTCCTAGAAAAAAAAAATTGATATTCATCTGAAGGTATCGTAACATCCAACTGTCACATTTCTCACTCATTGCTTGCTTCGCACCAGGTCACCAGGCTTAGAGTGATTCCTTCAGATGTTAAGGTTTAAAAGGAATCAAACTATTCACAACAGATACTTGGTTCACTTTATTTACTTTACAAATGCATGTAAGCTACAGTTTGTACTGTTTCAATTTAAATAAATATGTTTTCTGACCACTTTGATTAATTTTGTCCAGCTGTCAACTTTACGTCTGTGTCCAACCAGAGCCAGTTGGTGCTTTTAAACAATTTTCAGTTAAATTAATTTAATCCAATTTTATAACAGTCACAAAATGTCACCAAAATCACTCTGTCCCTCTAAAATCTTTCAGAAAATTTCAAAAGTGTATTGAACTGTATCGTTTGCTGAATATCGCAATATATATCATATCGTGGACAGAATATTGTGTATCGTATTGTGAGATTATTGTTTCACTACAGCCCTAGTCTATAACCAGCAGGAAAAATGGGTCAAAATGACAAAAGAGAAATCCCATTTACATTTTGTTTTTGTTAAGTGAAGAAGGACGTTGTGCCCAGTTTCTTCTTTTTTGTGTCGTTTTCTTCAGTCGTTCTTGGTGCAGCGCCACCACCAGGGTGTGGTTTGCTTGACCCAGTGCAGTGTGAAAGCGAACCACACCAGCTGAATACGCAACAAATGTTCCAATTTTGGTCTCAATCGAACAGTCTATCACATTAGATTTACAAAAGGTTGTCTTTCAGAATCGCTCTGTATTTATTTGCTGTGTATATTTAGCTTTGTGGAGGACGCTGTGCCTCCTACCTCTGCCTCTATCTCAGCCTGTCTCTTCTCCAGCAGCTTGGCGACCACCATGGCTCTGTGTCTGCCTGAGCGCTTGCAGCACACAGCCCATTCACACAGCAAGGTCACCACGGCGTCGTCATCGGGCGACATCTGGACACAATCGGGAGTTAAAGGCAAGGACAGACGAGAATATTTTCACTCAGTTACTCCGTCACAGGATCTAGCCGGAAAGCTCATTTAATTGCTTTCGAGTTCATTCAGAAATAATGAAGCGGGCTTTAACACTGGCAATATATTTCCCATTAGTCTAAACCCCTCTGAAGAGATTTCTAGTTTTATTACAAGCATAATGAGAGGCTCATGAAGGAAATCTGTTCGCACCTCGTGGCCATCTTTACTCTGGCCGGAGCCAAATATCCTGTTGTACAGCGAATCCAGGGAGTTGTTAAAATCTGATTTCTCAAAGCTGTGGTTATCCAAAACCTCCAGGGTGTGGAGAACTCTCCCAATAGTAAAACCTGGGAAAATAAAATAAAAAATGTATGACATCAGCCTGTTCTCACATGTAGAGAGATAAAAGGAGTGCATCCGACTTACCTGCTGTTGTCTCCTGACATTTATCAAACGACCACCTGAACTCCACAGCCTGGCCGCGCTCCTTTACTTGCTCCTCGATTTCTCGCAGCTTTGCTCGAACCTGCAAAGTGGATGCAGATTAAAACATGCCAGAGACAAACAGACATGAAGAACATTTCTTTCTATGAGAAATGTTGAGAATGAAAGGTTGTCAATTTTTTTCTCAAATGCTATATTATTCCTCTTTCTCTTTTGCTCTATCAATCCATCGTACGTTGTTTTTTTCTGATGGTTTTAACTATTCAATTGACAACTTCATGTGCATGTAAACTAGTAATGAAGCAATTGGATTAATCAATTATTGAAATAATCATCTAATTTAGTAATCAGGTTATTGTTAAATGGAGAATTCAGATTCAGAAAAATGCCATTTGTTGAAAAAACAACACAGTAATAGAAGTTATTAAGTCAAAACTGTACAAAAAATACACACTTTACATTTAAGATCAACCAAAAACACCTTTGTTGGTAAATATGTTTTACCCAAGAGGAATTTTTAGCTTCACTTCATAATAATTTTGTACAAAAAATACTTCTAAAAACCTTTTGCTTTCTAATTAACATAAAAAGTAATTAACAGATTAGCTCTTCACTGCACTGTACTTCACTGCGAAGTTAAATGAGTGGTTAAATGATAAATCTTCAAAATGGGCCAACTTTTTTATCCAATTAATCATCAGAATTACTAATTACAAAAATAATCGTTATAAATAAGCACCTGTTGTGTGAAGGCAGTGTTTCCTCCTGGCATTGGCAGACTGGAGGGGGCGATAGGCAGCAGGTCCAGCGGCGATCCGGTTTTATTTCTGCTGTCCGTTAATGAGTAATGCCACACCAAAGCACTGGGGCAGCACAGAACGATACTCTGAAGAGACAAACACAGACATGGACAGGAAAACGTAGTTACAAACAAACAAACAGATGTGAAATCTGACATAATATTGCAACAAAATAGCAGGTGAAGTGAGATGAAGCACCTGCAACATGCAGCTGAGACCAAAAACCAGCGGCCGGTGCTGCGGGCAAACGTAGAAATCTGTGAACGGCGTCTGGGCCTGGTTTCCTCCGGCCGGCTGGGAGGTCGGGGTGGTGGGCAGAGCGTTGCCTTGCTGCGCGAGGATGCCGTGCGCCGCGTGACCCCCTGCGCCGGGGCCCAGGCTGCCGTCGCTTAGCAACAGGTTGAGGCGACGTGTGCAGAAGTAAGCCAGTCTTCGTGATAAATAAGCAGACTGCACAAATTCTCCTGAGTACTGAGGCACAGAGGAGAGATTTGCAGCATTAGCCACAGCCTCTCAGTGTCCATTAACACCAGTAAGATTTCAAAGATACACAAGGGGTTGCTATGGCCCCCAGATGGCGCTACAGCAGGGGTAAAAACCAGATCACACAGGCAAAAGGGCTGGTTCCAGTGGAAGTTTATTTCACTTACAACAAGACATTTATGCCATGCTATAAAAGAAATAATTTGCAACTGGAACTAGTACTTTATCATCAATATTAAGAAATTATTGATCTAAAATAATCTTGCTAAAGTTACTTGTAAGTTAGCTTTGTCTTATACTTTAAATCAAAGTAGCTCATGCACAAGAATGACCAAGTCAAGGTCCAGGCAGAAATATAATTGAGAATCTGCAGCAAGAACACAATGGCTCTCAAACAATCAGACAAAACCTGAACATAATTGCTAGAAACCCAAACAAGAGACTGGAGCTGCAGCCAATAAGTTCGCTAAACATGTTTATGTTTATCGTTATTTGGAATCCTTGAATCTTTAGTTGTTAGAATTCAAAATCATGCAATACTTGGATTTGGTTCATTACAAAATTACCAATTAAATGCACTCAAGTATGAAAAACATTTTTAAAAATCTGAACATGTTTAAGGGGCACTGTGCGCCTCCCACATGTGTGGATGCGACTGCAGGTGTTTTTACCTGTAGTAAGAGGGGCAGCAGAAGTCTGAGAAGCTCGTCTTCACCTGGACGAACTTTCTCAAAACACTCCAGCACCCAGGTCAGGAACTCATGCCTGTCCAGCATGCCATCCTGCACACATAAACAAAACACATCTGCATTTTCTGCCAGGTCGTAGGTGTGAATGAAGTCCATTTTTTTGTTGACTTTAGCAGAATTCAGTCATTACAAATAATTTAATTCAATGTGCTAAAAAGTAGCAGACAGTGTTTCGGCTCACCTGAAACATAAACATGGCGAGCTTCTCGTTGTATTCCCACTGCTTCATGGCTGTCTCCACGTCCGCAGGCATAGCTGGAAGGGGGGAGCTGCAGCCCTGACTAGGACACTGGCGGTAAAACTCGGCGATCTTCTGAAGCTGCTCCAGCAGGTATTTAGTGATGATCTGGGTCCACTCTACAAACACAAGAACAACAATAACAAAGCCACAAACTTTAGATCAAATGCCATAAAATCAACTGAAAGGTTAAATAAAAAAATCATACATTTTATCTCTTACCAATACAAGGATCGATAACATGCCTCTTCTTGACTTTCGTTTCTGTTATAGCTGCATGATATGCACATGTCATTTTTATCATCCAAGCTGAACGCATGACAGGGACAGAGTACTTTGCAAGAAATCCAAAAACTTCCTCCTTTTTGCTAAAGATTGGTACCTGGAACAGAGATGTTATATGCGTATTAGCAAACGGAGAAAATAATAAACATTTAAAATTACAAAGCAGAAAATCCTGAATCCATAAATGATTTTGCTTGCTTTCAAAAGATTGTGTTATAATTTTTCTATGCAACCGCTTGGTTTAATCAGAAAATCAGAAAACGTTTTGTTTGTGTTATTCATTGTTAAAGCTTAATGTATTGTACTATAAACAAACAAAGAAACATGTTTGCACAGCTCGAGTGAAGCAAAGACAAGAGAAAGAAAACAATGCATGTTAGCAAAAACTAAACATCTACTATTTGTGAGAACACATAATGGAAAGATAATCTGGTGTGAGAGAAAACATCACAAAGTAATAATAAAAACACAATAAAAGCTGTTGCCTTCAACAAACAATGACAGTTATTATGTTTTGAGAACATACAACAAAAACGGGCCAAAGACTTGCCTTGTAAACAAAATTGAATAAAAACAAAGCATTACTTAGATTTCTGTTTTTGTTCAGTGATATAAAAATTAAGGAAAATCCAGCGCAGTTCAAGGCATATTTTCTTGAATCATATTCAAGAAAATGTGATTCATTGCTGGCAAAGCATTTGTCAGAGTAGCAATGAAAGATTTTCTTCATTTTCTTCGTTTACATTCTATGTAAATGTCTACATACAAATGTAAACATTTAATGTGAATGAGTTGCAAACCATTGTAATGTGGCTTTATTTACAATCTATAACATATTTAACATTTTAGGAAACTCAGTTGTGCTGCACTGGACTAATTCAGCGTCCAATTCAATATTCATGGCAAAGAAAGACTGGAAATGTTTCTATTTAGTAATTTTAATGCTTATAGGATAAAAGAAAAAGGAGGATTTTAAAAAAATATAACTCAATGTAACAAATGGGTCAAATATATAAAACTTTAAATGTTCTCTGTAAAGCAGGTCACATTACGCAGCCATGCGTAATTTGCCATGCTAATGTCAGATTTCATTAGCTTTTCTTTTCCATCTCATCCTGCTCTGTCAAACTATTTTATCTATATTTAGACTTTGGCTTAATTAGCTTAAACGTAGAATCGCTTGGGAGTATTCTGGGTTGTCCGGTTTAGATAAATGTCATGCACAAAGGATAAAAAAAGAAGACGCTTAACTTTGCTACAAATACTTCTTATAACCACCAGTAAATAAAACCAGTAAAGAAGATTTTCTTCAGTCTCTCACCTTCTTAGCCAGCTGTGTGAGCGGTTTAGTTCCAGCTAAATCTGTGAACCAGTTGTTGATGGAGCTCTGTGACCTCGCTGTGACGAGCCAGAAATTGTCCTTCTGGTTGACCTGTGGTTTGCGTTTGCCTGTATCTGCAAACGTGTTGCAGCGCAGCTTCTCTGCGATGATGCTGCTGAAGTTTGAGCTGATCTGTGGAGCGGTGGAGAAATGACATCATCAACAACAAATCATTCAATCACTCCGGTGCATGATTTTGACTGAACTGGCTCATAATCACCTTTGAGGGGTTGAAGTTGACATTTCTGGCGCTGCCATGTTCGTCTCCGGACACAGCAGGCTGGTTGTTAAAGCCTTGCTTTACATTCAGAGCAGTCAACTCATCCTGAAACACAGAAACAGGTGCACATGTAAATAAACGGAAAAAAATGTGTGTAAATGTGTGTCAACTGCATAAATATCCAAACATCAGAAAAGAATACCCACTTTTAACAGACTTTAACTTGTAGCAAACACAAATAAAGTCTAGAAACAACATTAAATGAGTATTCTTGCTTTGTAAGATACCCGATGAACTATTAAATGACATTGTGTTATTATCTTAGACAGTGTTGAGGAAGAACAAACATGATGGCACACTAAACTCTAAATTTCTAAAACAAATCCATGCACACACAAAGCCACGTAAATGAGTCTACAGATTAAAGAGAACGCTTTCGGTCCTTTACAAGCTGTTGCACCCGACCGAGTGACAGGAAGCAGCCGCAACAAGACATCTGTCAGGTGAAATGGAAAGGATTACAAATGTTCTTTAAAAAGGTAAACTGGAGTGTGGCTTAAAAGGGAAAAAAGGGAAAACCACAGAGGAGGCAAGGAAAACTCAAAGCAGGTTTCTATGGAAACAGAAAATGCAAAGCAAAAGTAATGTCAGCATACATTGGATCAATAAGATTGAAAGAGAGAATCTTGTCACAGTTTTTGCAGGACGATAAATTGTGCGATTAACGATAAAGTTGTTGTTTGGAGACCATTTCCAAATACTATGAAAATTTTAAGAATTGGAAGATATTTTAAATATCCAAAATAAAACATTACAACCCTAAAGAATAAATAAGACAGAAATAAAAACCACTTCTAATTGAAACTATAAGTAAAACGGATTCTGATGTCTCTGTAAACACAGTAGCCTTTCCAAAAATATTAAACACAGAAATACTGTTTCTGTCTTACGAGCTCGTTTTAATTCATCATGCAATCAACTACTTAACAGTAATTCATTATAAACTCCTAAACCCTAGCGCAAACTAGCCCTTCAGTTTGGTTGTGGTTAACCCAGAAATTTGATTAAAATTGAAAGATGCAAAACGGATTTGTAGGCTGGCAGTTCGGATCACTGGACAGACAGACAGACGGATGTTTAAAGCAGAAGAAAGGAAAGTTAAATCCCATGGAGAAGTAGGTCACAGTGACCTGAATTGTCAATAAACTAAAAAGCTTTACGGGTCCCGATAAGTTTATTTTACATTAATAGAAACCAGATTTTAACACAAAGATGTGTTCAGAGTGAAATGTTCCATCTTCTCCTCTTGTTAGACTTGATGGTGTAAAAAAAAAGCAAAAGCAAAGGGATTTTTTTCCAAAATGATGATGCACAGGGAACAATTTAATTGGTTATTGTCTGAGTCAAGTAAATGTCCAGAATAAATGGCATTACATTGACAGTAAATGCACAGACGGACACTGAAATTTAAAGATCCTTTGCTTATATTATGGCAACAAAAAACATTAAACTTCTCTTTTGGAAAAGCAGTCCAGCTTAAAGATGTGACCAGAAAACAGGACCAAAGTTCTCCAAGCGAAAACATTGCATTACTAATATTATTTGCAAAAATTAGGCAAGGTGCAAATTCCTATAACTATGATTAATTGTGATTATTCTGGTTCATAGTTGCAGAGCTTTTCCTCCAATGGGTTTGAAAAATTATAGATATCATTTGTTGTAGTTATTGTTTGATTCAGTTTCCCTTTTATTGCAACTTCAAAGGGCTATTAAAGGATGAAATGTCTGGACTACATTCAATCATTAGTTCAAAATCTAAAATACAGATAAAACCTAAACTGGATTTCTTTATATACTCAATATTTGATTTATGAAACTTTTATTTTGTTTGTAAAAACACAAAAATAGCATTTCCTATAGTGTTAAGCAATTAAGCACATCGAAGACAGAGAGATGTCTAAAACTGAAACAAGCACTTAAAGGCTTTCCTTTTATGGTTGCATTTATTAAGGAATACTCTATGCATTATAGCCTTCCTTTATGTACAAAGTAGTTGGCCCATTCATTAAAATATGACAATAACCCACAAATATATTTGTTTAACTTTCTAGTTTCTGAGGGTGAACAAGGCCGTCTGTCCGCTAAAACCACTGCTGCCCAAGACACAAAGCTAAAAACTATTGGGAGGCTTTAAACTACGAACAAGAAGGAGATGTGTTGAGCCAAAACCACGAATCAATAATTGCATAAACACCAGAAAGTTGGTAAATTGTTAAAGTAGAAATCCATAAACACAGGGAAGTTTCTCATTATACATGCACATATGGATTCTTGTAGTGACGGCATCTGCAACGAGGAACAGCTCAGGTATGTCAGTATGCAGCAGGAGGCTACATATCTCAAGTCTGTGGTTGAGAAAGTCATCTCTAATGTTGGGGTAGCAGCATCAGAGCCAGGGATTTAAAAACCAACCCGATAAAGAAAGCAGGTTCCGTTCTGTGGACGACTGTGGAACCTCTGGAGATTATAATTCAAAATCAAGTAAATTATAGAGTATTCTCTTCATCAGACTGTTATACAACAACAAAGTGTTTTTCATCAGAGGCTTCTTCAAAGTCCCTGCAACATGGACAGCTACAGGAGATCCTTCCTTCACACTGTCAACAGCATTGACAACAACTCTATGAAGAACCTTAAATAATATAAGTTAAAACCAGATATTAATAGTAACTAGTTAAATGCACATAAATAATGTTTTGGGGAAAAAAATACTCTTAGGGAGTATTTTACTAAACCATACTTTTTACTTTTACTTGAGAAATATTGTCACAAAGTATCATTTCTCCCACTTAAGTAAAATTTCTGGACACTCCACCCATTGGTAGCAACTTCACTAAATAAAGCAAAAAATGTTTAGAATAAAAATACACCAGAGGCAGACACACGCCTACAGTGCACATTAATTTGAGAGTTATTGTTTGTTTACAACCTTTTATGTTCTAATGTTTTTTATACTGAACTTTTTGCACCATTTGCAGGCCTAGAAGTTATAATAAACACCTTACTGTCACTGGAAATGGGTTCCAATATACTCACAACACCTACAAGAAAGTATGAATTTAGCAGGTTTTGTATTTTAAAATGTCCCTTCTGTCCAATCAGCTATTCTGTAATTACATTATTAGTCATTTCGACATTTAAAATACCAGAATCTGTAAATAACTATATTTTGACTGATGCCATCACTAAGTAATGAGTCATATGTTCTGATCAGTTACTCAGTACTTGAGTGTCATATTTTAAAAACATTGTTCACTTCTAAATAATGCCTTTAACGTTTTATTTTAACCTTTACTTGAGTAAAACATGTTGAGGTAGTGCTACTCTTAACCTGAGTACAATTTCTGTACACTCTTGTTACAACATTTCCAATTCCCTTTGGGATTAGCAAAGTATTTCGGAGCTGAATTGTCTCAGCTTAATGTCAGATTAATGGTCGGTACTTAACCTCCCAGAGAATAACTTAAACTTGACCACTTATTTTAAACATGCTCTGAATATTTTTAAAAGGATTAGATTAGCAAGTTCAGCTAACGTCATTGTGTAGCAGCCAGTTAAATAACCCAAACAAACAAGTCAGGCAGAATTTAAATAGCCGACGTTTTCTGTTTTGTTCCACGAAGCAGAGGAAATGTAGCAGTTTGTAGCCATATCTGTTAGCCGAGGAGCTACCCCAGCTGGACTGGTCGTGACAGCAGCGGGTTGTTTTTCCAAACTTAAGCCGGACCGAGCTGGTTAACAAGCTGCCAACCAGAAGCTGCTGCTGCTGCTGCTCATTGTTACTGCGAGGCCCGAAGCGTCTGCAGGGCTGCTAAGCAGGCTAGCTGCTACTAGCTAGCTCCGCTGCTCTGTTGGGCATTTTATTCCACTAAAACATTGATTGATCCTGGGCTTTTATATTCCACAAAGCAGCGGCCCTTACCTCTTTTTGTTTTGGATCCTGAGGATAGACGTCTGGAGGGCCGAGGCGGGGCCGCTTTAAAGGCCGGTGTTCGTAACTTAAGATCCCGAAAGCAGCCATCATCCAGCGGCATCACAGCCAGGGCTTTCCACCTCCCCAGCAGCAGCAGCAGCAGCAGCAGCAGCCTGAGCGCCGGGCGACAACAAGCTAACCAGCTTCCGGGATGCGCTCAAACGCCAACTTCAAAATTAAAGCACATAAACATGCACTTAAAGCAGTGGTTCTGAACCTTTTTTGAGGTACCGAACCCACCAGTTTCATATGCGCATTCAATGAACCCTTCTGTAGTGATAAATGAAATAGGATCCCCCCCTGCAAATTCAAGACATAGTTGGGTCACCCCAAGATCACTAAGTCTTCTTTAAACGTAGAGTCTCTGAGAACAGTTCTTCAAAATATAGTCAAAGTTGAGCTGACTGTCCAGGAACGACCCAAGGTATTTAACAGTTTCAACAGGTTGGTCATGGAGAGAAACTGGAACCACTTTAAAGTTTTGTTTAGATTATTTAATTAGCTCTACATTCTTAAGAGAATGGGATATTAATAATAAATAATAAAGACTTTGTGGTATTCCGATTTAGTAATGTAATTCTATTAATTGTGTTACCACCCCACGCCACTAGAGGCAGTACAAACCCCGAAAAGATGCGACTAAGAAGTAGATTTAGAAGTACACTGAAGGCTACAGAATTTGGTAAAAACTGTGAGCTTTGCTGAAGTAAATAAAGACACAATTTCAAATCCCTGCTGAGAGTGGAGCTCCTCCAATCAGAGCTCCTCCTCAGCTCTGATTGGCTAAGCAATGATGGCAAAGCGGAGGGGGCGAGGAGGGGTGTCATCTCGATTTTACACAAGTGTGTCTTTGTGGCAGAGGCTCCGCCGAACCCCTGAGACCGACTCACCGAACCCCTGGGGTTCAACCGATTAAAAATACTTTAATTTTTAATGAATTTTTTGGTTTAATCAAGTTTGTTATTTGCTTAGTGAAGTTACTGTCCAGAAGGTTTACTCAAGTAAGTTTAGGGATGCTTCATAATATTAACCAACAAAAAGCAATGTATAAATTAAGGAAATGCAAGATGAATATTGTTTGGTTTTCAAAATATACAAAAATGTGCATGCATCCTTCTCCCGACGCCCCTAAATACAATCCAGTGAACTCACTTGCCTTCAGAAAACATCTCATTAGCAAATAAAGTGCATCAGTGTTTCATTCAATTCTATTCTAAATGTAGGTGTTCTGTGGAGACACTGTATAGATTTGTTGGAGAAAGCTAATGAACAAACAGCACCATCAGGATCAAGGAACAGCAGACTCTGACTGGTCAGGGATAGAACTGTGGGCACTTTATCCCTGAGCAGAATCAGATTATAAAACAATATGCTTCTCCTTTGAACACATCATGGAACACTGCTCAATCCATCATCTGTAAAAGCAAACCAACAAGATAAGACATTGCTCCCTGGATAAACTGACAGGCTGACCAAATAGATCAGTAATCAGAGATGTGGCCAAGAGGCCCATGGCAATCCAGTAGGAGAGAGGAGAGAGTCTTTTGACAGGATCGTTATTGGTTATGCACTCTACCAGTAAAAACACAGTATGAGGAAAGCTGTTGTTGAAGGAAGGAACTACAAAAGCATCATTTGTAGCCAGCTTGTCACAAGCCACAGGGATTTGTGGAGGGCATGATTCATGATTATCCTCCACCCAGTTTGTGGATGTCTGCAGGCGTTCCAGAGTTACCTTTGGCTTCTTGGCTCCTTTTTTGATTGATGCTCTCCTTACTGGTCATGTTTTGGTAGGTTTGGAACAATTTTTTCATTTTCAGATGACAGATTAGTAGTTAGTGGGATTTTGTTTTATAACCTTTTTTGTTCCCTGCTTTGTCTGCTGCTTCTTGGTCTTCATGTTGATGTTTGTTCACACAAATTCTCCAATAAATCTTCAAAGCCTTTAAACAACTGATGTAAATTACACACAAATGGACTCCATTTACTAATAAGGCACCATTGGGTTTTATTTATTTCAGAAAGCTTTTGAAAACTATGAATTGTTTTCTTTTCACTTCATAATTGCACTCCATTTTGTGTTTATCTATCCTGAGCTATCAGATAAAATCTTAAATCAAATGTATTGAATTGTGGTTGTAATCTCACAAAATGAAAAAAGAAAAAGGTATCCGGGCATTGAATACTCATAGAAAGCAGTATATTTATGTATAAAACAGTTACATTGGTTTTTCTAAATGTTGTCAGATAATGTCAGAAATAAACCTTTAACAAGTTAATTTCTAAATTCCCTAAGATTTGTCGGTCTTGTTTAATTTTGTCATTTATATTTTGTCCTTCATAAAGTTTAACTCCAATGTATTTCTGTTTGCTCTAAACCTTTGACTGTCATCTGACTCTCACACTAATAGAAGCTCAAACTCCAAAACCTGCAAGAGGGAAAATGAGAAAGGAAATGCAAATTCAGTTATGTAAAATGTGTAAAAACTATTCCTGTTGTAGGACATGAACAGAAACTATAACTGGAACATGTTGTCTTCATAGAGCCCACTAACACTTTTGCGAGTGATTCCAGTTTTTATAACCAGTGCAGTCACCGGGAATCCCACGTTTATCCCTTACTGCTCTGTGGAGAAGCCATAAAGAACGTTCCCATGTGTGTATTCGGTGAAACATTTAGAGGACCTTCAGGCAACTTTGCCAAGGCTCCTGAAAGATCATTTTCAAAAACCCTGAAATTGTTCAAGGTTTGGCCTCAAAACATCCTTCATCAGGAACGTTCCCTGAAGGGTACAAGAAGTTTTGAAGATTATTCAGAGCAGCAGAAGAAACTCTGGGTCTCCAGTTCTTGCGTCATCTTGCTTTAAATGTTTACAAATCAGTGTGGTTATTCCAAAGAGAATTATATTTAGTCACCGCTGATGGTTCTTGGTGACGGCTTGGTCTGTTTCCACCCTCATCAGCTATGACTAAGCCTGAACTGTTTAACAAGGTGTGAACTGTGGACAGTCCCAGTAAAACCACAGCAGTTTCTCTGGAAACTACATTGTGTTTCTGATTTGCACTTGATGTCTTGAACATCTGCAACAGTTTCACTTACGACACAAAGAAGAGACTTATGCGTGTAAAATGTGGCAGGAAATTAGAAGTAAAGTTCAAAAACGTACTTTTACCTAAGGCAAATGTACTTTCTTCATGTCATTTGTTGCTGTCATCAGTAAGTGCTGCACGTTGTCTTTTAAACACACACAGGAAAGCAAGAGTACCTCGTTCCTATACATTTTCCTCTTCACTGGTTCTGTTTGCTTGTGTTGATTTTTATCACATAACTGATCCCTACAACACGGAGGCTCCTATCACCTTGTTTATTCTTCAAGCCTTACATGCTCAGGCTGCCACATTACATAAAGTGCTTTACAAAACCATTGACTCCTCTTTAATGCAACCACAGAGGTTCATGTATTTATTATGGTTTTATGCATATGACTGACAGAAAGTATTGCTTGGTGAGATTCAAAACATATTTTTTAAGAAGAGAGAATAAACATGTCAGAGGTCAGGCATGAGGTCTATGCAGGCACACAGGTACCAAACCTTTCAAGGCATGGAAATTATAACTTATCTGAGATTACAACACAACAAACAGAACACGCAAATGTTTCTGTTTTATAGAGTTCTTATTATTTTTAAAACATATTTTTCCATCATCTCCTGTGTATTTTGCTTCATCTTCTTCCTTAAAGCTGTTGCTGAACTGCAGAGCTCCTTCAGTGATAGACTCCTGCATCCTAAGTGCAGAAAGGAGCCTTAGAGGAGACCCTTCCTCCCAGCAGCTGTCAGGCTGCAACCAACACTACTCCCAACAAAACCAATATGCATTTTAAAGAACATTTCTGCTATTATTGTACATCTGTATTTCTGCAGCAATAAACTGTATTGTAAATTGTAAATGGTCTGTCTCTTTCGATATTCAATACACACAATATGAACATTGTTGGAAAAGTGGTCTGACTCGTCCGATATTTTTATTTCTAACAAATGCAGTATTTTCAGTATGGTATTGTTATTACTATCATCATTGATATTGCTTTTGATATTATGTTTCAAACTTTATGTGAACCTTTCTACCTGATGATGCTGTAACACCAGAAGTTCCCCTTTGCAGCACAATAAAGGCAGTTTCTGTTTTATTCTTATATCCACAGTTTAGTTCAGCAACATTTGTTTTTAAATGCACCAATCAAATGAACCCTATGTGACTTTATGTTCACATTTCCTGCTTTTGCTTGCAATGCCAGGAATAGGTGGTTCACTAAACAATGAATTAAATGACCTGTGAAAGAGCTTCAGGAAATTCTGGATTTTGACCATTTTCTAAACCGATTAAAAGCCACTGATACTTTAAATCACAACGTTGAACGTTTTCTGCTGCAGGAAAGGACTTCCAGTCAGACAGGTCATGCAGTGCAGATGTTATTACTTCTGGGGTTGATCTCAAGGGCTGAGTAAGTGGATTTCTTGGTTTAGCAGTACTGAGGAGGGAGTGAGCAGATCCTTGTCAGTCAGAGTCTGCTGGAGTTAAGGGTTTTACACTGTTTGACTTGATTGCTACAAGGTTCTGATCGTGTTGCTCTTGTTAGTGTTAGCTCTACCCTGGCACTCAGACTGTGAAGTTTCTGTTTATTCCTTCAGTTATCTTCCTTGTTAAAAGATGGTGTCTGAGTGTAGGCTACCTATTGAGATGAATGTGAGCTCTTCACACATTTATCTTTTCTTACCCACAGGTACAACCGTCTCATATCATTTTTGAACAAAAAAGGTCTTTTGGTTTAAAAAAAAGAAAAAAAATTCAATAAAACCACAAAAGACCAATGTATTTTAGAGTATAGTTGTGAAGGAGAAGGAAGATGATAAATCCTCTCCTTTTTTCTTTAAAAAAATAAAAATATAAAACATGTTTGACACATGCCGAACGCCCTTCCTCAAGCCAGAGTTGACATCTTGCTACAAGCTGAATCTCCACCCTAAAGTCTTTAACCTCCAACGTGTTTTTAGTTTTCAGGGTCTCTGCTGAAGAACAACGTACTGCCAAGTCTCACTGTGAGGATGATGTGTCCAGGCTGATGTGGTGTGTTAGTTTTCTGCTGCACAGTATTTTGCATACTTAGCTCACGACACTGAGAAACAGAGAAGGATGTATCCTATTGTGGCTGTTCTTTCAACAGCTTCTCCTCAGCTGGTTCTAATTAAGGCTTGTGCTCTGAACAAAAAAATAAATTTAAAAAAATGAATGGATGGTTGAGTAAAGTCAACAAGTAATGCATTAACTAAAAGGATTGCTTTAAAATGTATTGCGGCATTTGGTGTGCAGATGACTTTAGTGTCTATTGCTCTGCAGGGTGTTCAGGCTAAAAGGCTCCCTGGGGGCCTGAGAACCATTTAAAGGTTCTGCAAGAGTCTGCTGGTTGAAAAAGGAAAAATGGTAACTTTTCAACTTGGGGTTTAAAATGAAGATTTAAAATCAGAAGCCGAACTCTTGTTTTTGATATTTTTAACGTTATATTATTATAAAATGTATTTGTACAGAAATTAAATTACACCCAATATTATCATACTGTAACCCCCCACCCCAAAAAGACAGTGAACACTCATTTATGTAAACATTTTATTAAAAAACATTATATTAAAAATCTGACATTTAACAAAATTATTGCAGCATTACAATCTCAAGTGTATAAAGGCAATCTTGAAAAAGTATTATTGCACTTTTCTTGATTGTTCAGCAGGTACTTTACTATAAGGCAAATGTCTAAAATCCTCTGGCTTGTGAAAACATTACGTACGGTTCCTCCAGCCTACAACAAGCGCAATAAAAAGGTGCAGATTTTAAACTCCAGCATTTGGAAACATTCAAATCACAGTACTGTACATGAAAGTAGTCATAAAAAAGCGTGCCGACATGGCTGACTCCTTCATAAAACCTGAAAGTGTTAACAGTACAAGGCTAAAAAACAAAACAAAAATTACACCAAACAAGATTCCTATTTTTAGCAAAAAGTACCTGATGGGAATGAAAAACAGGTGATTTTTGTTGAAACATGGTCTTAAATATTTAACAAACTAATACACTCCTGGAAAACATATGGATGAAACATGAGATATTAAATTTTTCTCTGGTTAATGTGTACATTCCTGCTCTCTGTGGTTTGAGCAACAAAACACAAAAACTGTGATTAACTGACCTCCAAAGAAAAAGGAAGCACCGCATCAAACGTAAAGTGCTATTGTCTGAGTTAATTATTTGGCCTTGACAGCAATAAACAGCCAGAGTTAGCTGAATCCTAATTATTATACTGATACTTGATGAGTTTAAGGTTTAAATATAGTCCCTGGGTCTTTAATGTGGCAAATAACAGACAGTGTTACTCAGAGAACTGATATCAACCCATTATTTTCCTTCACATTATGATTGTGTGTGTGTGTGTGTGTTTGTGTGTTCGCCATGTAAATGACGTATTTGCATATATTTTCAGGATCACGGCTGTCGTCTTCAGAGTGTTTTATTTTATCTGCTTTGGCTGCTTTCTGACGCCTCTATCATGGCTCGAAATCTTGAGTTTCCATTTGCGAGCAAGGCTGCCGGCGAGTCGAACTCCAGAATCTGTGAGCAGGAAACAGATAAGACGCGATCAGTGTCAGTGAATTACATCTAGACTCACTCAGTATTGAAACCTTGTAGGAAGCAGAGTAATACAAAGAATGAATATGTCGAAATTATTCCTTGGTTTTGTTGAATTTCTTTTAGTGTATAAAACATATATTTGGATTTTCCTTTGAGACTCAGACAGGGAGAGTCGATATGTTTCAGTTTCTACTAATGATTTTCTGGACAGAGGTTTTCACGCACACGTCGTCCTCTGTCCTCTGTTCATCGGCATGAATCCGTGACAATTTAGGGCTTTTAACTGTTTAAACTATTATTTAATATGAGTATTATAAACACAAACTCTGTGAATATAAAATATGTTCACTTATTTTATTGAATTCAACTCCAACGTACTTAATATTTATTCCAAGAGGAAATTAAATGTAACTCATATTATCCAAGTATCAAAGAGTTGTGGATGGTGATGTTGTGGCATCACCATCCACAACTCTGGGAGCAGAATCTTTGGTAGCAGTCAGTGTTGCAACAAATCTGAAAAAGCCTCTTACTGAACATTGTTTTTGTATGACAGTCTTATGACTATCATGACATGCTAACAGCTCAAAATCCAGGCAGGGCAGCAGATATTTCACAGTAGCATGATGACTCCATGAGTTGTTGGAAAGCTCAGCTGATCGCCTCATTTATTTTTGCTGCTCCTCTTTAAAGAGTGACTAAATTTCCAAAGTTTTTTTTTTTGCAAATACAGAGTGTGAATTGGTTCTTAAGGTTTCTATCTGTACGTTTCTGTGAAAATTTCGACTAGTTAATCATTAAAAGCTATCTAGAAACAGCAAAATATCAAAAAACATATTCTAGTTTGTACCAAAAAGTATGTTCTCAATAAACCAATAACCACATTTGGACATTTCATGTTTTCTAAACGCTTCACAGGTTGTTTTCAAGCAGAAAAAGAAACAACTTTCTACGCATCAGGTCTAAGCCACAGCGCTGCCTCAGCTTTGTAAACGTGCTTCGCTTTTCTACCCACCTGACCGCTGTCCAGGACCATGACCCTGTTGCAGCTTATCACTGTGTTGAGACGATGTGCGATGATGAGAGTTGTGCAGCTGTTGAACGCGGTGCGAATCGTCTCGTGGATCAGACGGTCCGTCTCCCTGTCGATGGCCGCCGTCGCCTCGTCCAGAATAAGAATCTGAAAACAGTTTCAGAGCAAGAGAGAAACAATGAAAGCTGCAGCTTTAAACAGATATTCGCCTGCCTGTGCCTTTATACATAGTTAATGATGCAGATAAGGTGGCCAACACTAGGTGGCACTGGTATCCCATTGGAAACGAGATGAAAGGAGACTCTTATTTTCCCATTAACTGAACCTGAGGAGATCATTGCTCATCCAGAGAAAAGGTTGAGGATGTAAATAAAAGATGGCAGCACAAAGCGATCGGCACCTTGCTGTTCCTCAGGAGGGCCCTGGCTACACAGAGGAGCTGCCGTTCTCCCACCGAGAAGTTCTCCCCGTTCTCCGTCACCTCCGAGTGGAGGGAATGAGGCAGCTGGCAGACCTGTGGAGGGTCACACAGGAGCCAAACTGTGAGGACAGGCTTTGCGTGCAATCTGCAACCTGCTGATCAAATAACTTACCATTTCTTTAATGTGGGTTTTCTCAAGAGCTTCCCAGATCTGCTCGTCAGAGTATTGATCCCACGGGTCTAAATTGCTCCTGGGGGGAGAGAAATCATAACAGAGGTTAAATAACTTCACATTAATGCATACAATTCATTCGGGAAACCTCTCAGTATCTAAAATTGACATTACAAGTAAACAGAAAGATGTTTACGCATATTAATGATCCTGCATGTTGTATATAAAGGAGATCGAAGTTTACGGCTTCCTGTTTGTGAATGCATTTTTAAGTGACATGAATCTTCACCCAGTTTATCAGCCTAATTGGATTCTCTTTGCACCAGTTTTAATGAATATTTTTCTAAGTTGCTTCTGACATACATTTTACAGTGTAATTATCCACAGGCTGTAAATTCTGAAGCGTTAGGAAGCCTATAAACAGCAGCAAGCAGATCCTATGCCTGCCATTACCTGAAATAGTTTTCACTCTTCCCATCTGCCCTTCCAAATGTTTACTCAGCCAGAAACACCCAACAAACTCGCCGCAGGTTTCCTCTCTGGTTAAACTGCCGTTTTAACCAGTTTTCAGCTTAAAGGTCAGACTCTGCAAGTATTACAAATGATCAGTCATATCTATGTTCTGCATATTGAGGTGCTTCTCAATAAATTAGAATGATTTTTAAAATGCAATTTATTTCAGTAAATTAACTTGGGATGTGAGACGCATATTTTATAAATGGTTTCATTACATTTAGAATAAAATATGTCAAGCACTTATTTCCGTTTGCTTTGATTGTTTTCACTTCAAGGCAAATATAAAACATAAAAAATAAATGAATTAGTTCCTGAAAAATGTTAGTCATGTTAAAGCCTTGAGTAGCAATGGTCATCTCTGGTCCTCAGTACTAACTTTGACCTGCATGTTTTAGTTACTTCCCTGCTGCCACACCTGACTTTAATTAATGGTGACTAACAGGCATCTGCAGCACTTGATGGAACGCTGAGAAGATGAAGCAATCATTAAAATGAATGTACTGGAGCACAGAAAACAATGCTACAAAATTTGTAAATAGACATTTTTTTTCTCACTTTTCTAGTTGGCCTTGAATTCTTAGGGTTTTCTGCAATAATGTCCTCCACTTCAATCTTTTTCTGTCAGAAACTTTTCTATTTTGCACTTGATACACTAACTTGAGAAGCAAAGTTTCTTGATAAATTTGACTGGCAGCCAATCAGAAAGATGAGCACGGAAAATAACATTTCCTTAAATGTTATGGGCAACATGTGAAAAGCTCCACCTTTCTGTTTGACTTAACATTAATACAGTTTGGGGATGATGTGTACATTAATTTTGGATGAACTGAATAATTATTTGATGGCACACTCTAGCCTCCTGAGGAGTTGTGGGTAAAACGTACTTACGAAGAAAGGTTGTTTTTTAAATTTTTTACCAGAATATATATATTTTTTGTACAGTTTTGGTTTAATTATAGCTCTGAGGATATTGTTCCTTCAGCAACTGACATTTTTTTGAATTTGCATGCGGCAGCTAAGAATTAATCAATCAGTAAAGTAATTGACTATTAATTCAATAACAGACTCATCACAATTAATCGGATTCATCGCTTCAGACTTAATTAGAAGTAACTGTTTTTTTGTAGGTATTTTTGATCAAAATTCACTTTACATCTCAGAACGGAGCAGGAGTCCCAGACACTGGTGATAAAGTAATAGTAACTGGATTACCTGACGGTCCCAATAAAGAGTACTGGCTCCTGGGGAATGATGGCCAGCTTGCTCCGCAGGTCATCCAGGCCAATCTGTGCAATATCGATCCCATCGATGACTACGGAGCCTGCGCTGAGCTCCACGAGCCTGAACAAAGCCACAGCCAGAGAGGACTTCCCTGCAAACACACACACACACAAAAAAGATGCTGTGCCGACAAATGTGGACATGTTGAAACAGAGACGTAAATGTGAGCTGGAAAAGGCTGCTGGCTGAGGAACGGAGAAGGGGTCAGCCGTACCTGATCCTGTGCGGCCTACGATGCCGACGGTCTCTTCGGGGAGAATGGTAAACGACAGGCTCTTAAGCACCAGTGGCAGATGATCCCGATAGCACAAGTCCACATCCTGGAAGCTGATCTTTCCCTGCTGAGGCCAGGAGGGGGCAGGAGCGGCTGCCTCAGGACTCTGTCTGGGCGCCTCACTGTCAAGACGCTGAGATAAGGAGAGGCGATGGTATCTGCTATGAATCACTGAGTTCCTGAAGAGGAGCTGGCCCCCCCACTGATCTGTACTGATTTTTGCTCTATAAGCTTTTTTTCCTCCCCCTTTGCACTAAAGGGGAAGGAGTTTTGGTTTGCGTGACAAGCTCTGTCATGTGCTACGGAGTGTGTGCAGATCACATGCACACAACACAAAAACATGAACAAAACTCGGAAGCTGCCCTGATGAAACCTGCTACGTCAGTCTGGTTACCTGCTGTCAGCGCTGGGCGATAAATCGATTTCATCGATTAATCACGTTTTTGGTTTCTGAAGATATAATTTTTGGAAAACGTGTCCTTTTTTTCACCAATGTAAAAAAAGCCAAGTGTTTACATTGCACATAGTTCATAGTTCAGAGGCATGTCAGTTCATTTGGACTTTGAATTCAGCTCAACTCTGTGAACTTAGAGCCAGGCTGGGATTTTTATTTTTTTATTGCAAGGCTAAAGTCATAACAGTGCAAGAATGCAGTCGTAATATTTTGGGGAAAAAGTCATAATTTTATGAGAAATCCAACATGGAAAATAAAAAATTAAATTGTAAAATGTTGAATTATACTTTGGAATGAGTTTTACAGATAATATTTCATATTTTAAAATATCAGCATGAAATTATTATATTATTGTTATTATTATTATTAGTAGTAGCAAGACTTTAAAACAACTTATTCTGATAACTCTAGAAGCATTTTTCATAATTAAAAAGCTTCTAAGATGTTTTTCTGGTAAAACTGCATCTTTTTTCTGCTAATATTATGATTACACTCTTGTCATGAAGGAAAAATGTTTGTAGATGGGGCCTGTAAGTTCAATTAGAATGAACGTACAGTTAGATTAGAATGAACTTTTATTTTAATCATTCAAAGATGATTGAAATAATCATCTTTGAATGATTCAAAGATGATTGAAATAAAAGCCACTTTTAGAAAATATTTTCTGTCCTTTGTAACTTCTGTTTTTACAAAAGAAATCAAGCAAAGAGATTCTGTTTTTAAGCCATATCGCCCAGCCCTCCTTGCTGTGATCCCGCAGACTAGCGGTCCTTTACCTTGATGTAATGATTTATCCTTTCAACCGATGTGAAGCGAGCTTCGGTCTCGGACAGCAGCCGCACGGTGAACTGAAACAGGCCGGTCAGCTGGAGGTCAAACACAAACAGGGAGTGAAAAGGTTAATAATTATCACTGTCACACCAATTGCCTTAAAGCTCTGCCTGTTTAGGCATCATCAGCAGAGATTCGCTCACATGCCTCCTTCACAGCCTCACTAATTGAGCTTAATTATCTGCAGTGATCGTGTTGATTAGAAGGGGGCGACTGTGGCTCTGTGGACAGCATAGTCGTCTTCCAATCAGAAGGTTGCAGGTTTGATTCCACGTGCCAATGTGCCCCTAGGCAAGGTACTGAACCCCAAATTGCCTACCGAGCTGCGTATTGGTGTATAAATGAGTGAGCGTTTATGAGTATGAATGGGTGAATGTGACTCTAGTGTAAAGCCTTTGAGTGGTCAAAATGATTGGAAAAGCGCTATATAAGTTCAGTCCATTTACCATTTAGAACATGCGATAAAATACTGCAAAATTCACATTTAAACCAGCTCCTCCACACACACGCACATATATAAAGAAATTCATACCTATAGCAAACCTCTGTGTCTTATTTTGGTATTTTATGTCATACGTAAATGTAGCTCGACTTGTAAATTAAGAGCTACACCTTTCAAAAAGACTCTAAGTCACTTTCCGACAGGATAACGACCATATACATAGCGTCATGGATGTTTTAGATCAAAGTATATGGATGTATTAGAATGGTTTAAAGTCCAGACCTGAATCCAACTAAGAATCTGTGATAAGAATCTAAAGCTGATGTTCAGAGACCCTCCTTCTGAAGAATGGAGCTAGTTGGCAAAGAAAAATGTTTAACATTTTCATTTTCTAGATGTATAAAGCTGATAGGAACACCCTGGAAAAGACCTGCAGCTGTAATTGTAGCACAGGACGTTTCTGCAAAGTATCAGGTTTTCTGCCGGTTTCACCAACTCAAATGTAAGACTTTGAAGACCTCCAACTATGGAGGAAGTCATGGTGCTTCTTATGAGATTCACTACAGCTACATCTTCCAGCCAACCGGCAATAAATTGCTCTTACCAATGATAAAAAAGCTAGCTAACATATGTATACTAGCAGCTAGTTAGCGGTAGCATCGACCACCTTGAGTCACAGAATGTTAACTTTTGTCTGACAGAAAAATCCTTTTTAATGAACTGGATATCAACCCTTTACACTTGAGTGGGTGAATTCAAATGCACAACACACTTAGAGTAAATGTCTAAAAAGCATATATGAGTTTCTTCTTCAAATCTTACAAAAAAAAGATCAATTTAAAGTTTGCGGTTGCAAAAGTGACAAAATGTTAAAATTCTGTAATCTAATAGATACTTTTGCAAGGCTCTGCTGACACATTTGAGGCTTATGTTTCTCCATATTTGTTCACAGACCTGCACTGCATATGAGATAGCCAGGCCTGCGTAGGCTGCAGGTATCTGATTCTGCATGAAGACAATCAGAAGTGCCACAGCAGTGATAAGGCAGATACTGATGAGGTCCAGGCGAACAGCCAGCCAGCGCATAGCACAGCTAAAGAGGTAGTTGGTGGCCTGGTTGGTGTCCAGCAGCTCCTGGTATCTGTAGAGAGCGAAAAAAAAAAGACAGCGATTGTAAATCTATTTCAGCAAGCATGGCTCTGCACTGCAGTGCTTGCTGAGGGCAAAACGTCTGGCATGCGGTTTAATATATTTATAGGGAGAAGAGCAAAGAGAGAAACTGCACGAGGAGATAACGTGAACTTAAAAGTTTAATGACGTCTGTCGAGGACAAATAGCCTTGACTTGTGGAGGAAGCTGTTCACCTGTGGAGGAAGCTGCTCCCTCTTCCGTACGCATGTATGGTGGAAAGTCCCTGCAGGCTGCTGGTTATATGAGAGGTGAACGGTGACTGGCTGATGTTCTCCAGGCGCTTCAGCTCGCGAATGAAAACTCTGAGAACAGACAAGGACGCTGTTTTAATTTCAACTTGAAACAAACTAATCATTTTTTGGTAAAGCACGTAGCTGAAATCATGCTGATTAAAACTCTGGAGGAGCATGAAATCGTTATTCCGCTTGGATTTGTTTCCCTGAATTCCCATGAAAATTCACTTCAATCATCATCAAGTCCGAAAACACACCAGAACCGCTGCTATCATTTGGAGGGAAAATATCTGATTAATGTGTAAGTAATTAGATTAAAGTTTTAAACTTTCCCAAACTTGAATGTCATTTATTTGCATTTTAAGTGATAAAGTAACACAAAGAAGCAAGCAAGCAGCTAAAAAAATAGAGCATCATTATTGAATTTATAGAATTTTTTTGCCAGGAAATAATCTGTCAGAGGACACAAAACACTCCAACTCTTATATTAGCTGGAGTGTTTATAAGAATTGATATCCAGGTTTTAGCACAGATCCTCTGTGGACTTGGACTAGGCCATTTAAAAACATGAATATGCTTTGATCTAAACCATTCCACTGTAGCTCTGGCTGGATGTTTAAGGTTTACTGGATCAGGTGAACCTCTGATCCAGGATAATGATTTGTAGCATGTAGCATGTTTTCTTCCAGGAAGTCCCCAATATTTACTTCCATTCATCTTTCCATCAACTTTGACCATAATTTCTCCCAGTGCCGACTGACGAAAGGACAGCAAGAGGGATTGTTCCAAGTCATACGGTTTAAAAGACAATTATCCCTGATACAGACCAACTCTGTGTAAACTTCAGAATTTAAATACAGTTACAAAAAAAACCTCTAAAACATACAGGTTTTCTTGCATTTAGCAAATAGAAATAATTTTGATCATTCTAACTCATCTTAAACAGGAGAAGTTTGGCTTCATTTAACTTCAGACAATGAGAAAAAAGTGTTTTTATTCAGTGTATGTAAATATTTACTTCTTTGTGTGGTTCTATACTGTGGTTTTAGTGTAGGACAAGGAAGGTCCTCCACTAAAGCCCAATAAAATTTGTA
This sequence comes from Micropoecilia bifurca, assembly GCA_903067075.1. NCBI lineage: Eukaryota > Metazoa > Chordata > Actinopteri > Cyprinodontiformes > Poeciliidae > Micropoecilia > Micropoecilia bifurca. The sequence goes on along the minus strand of CAEGAF010168130.1, from coordinate 17,222 downwards.
GAGCGAATGTGAAAAGGGTTAAAAATACTCTAAATAATAAGAAGGATGAATCATGGAAACCAAAACGCAGAGGGCAGCTTGAAACCTGAATGAAACATGAAGCTTTGCGACGGTGAGACAAACCACTTTAAAAACTAATGCATGATTCATTTCCATTGAACTGGTATGGGACGTTTTCTAAAAACCCCAAAAGGCACATTGTGATATTAAGACAGCTGAGGAGGGAGGCGAAGGAAAACTGATGAATAAAGGAGAGGAAAATGCTTAAGCTCTAATGATGCTGCGGCAGACAGGTAATGGTGAGACGCAAAGCGTCCCACAACACAGCATTTGTTTTCCTGATTGGTTCTTTCTCACCGCTGACGACTGAGAGGTACGCAACGGTGCGGCACGCTCTGTGTAGACGAGAGAGTTTTTGACGCAGAAGTGCGAAGAGAAGAGGTTTACTGACAAAGGTAAGAGTTCTGTCTACTGCTTTTGGCTGCCAAGACAGAAAAGGAGAGTTTGGGAATTACAAGTCTCGCATGAATCATTTGGCTTCCTCATAAAAGCTTCTGAGGAGACGAGGAAAGAACATGACACTTGCTCCCTTCCAGGCAGCCACGCACACAAACTTGTTTATGCCCTGGGCAGTCTAACTTCAGAAATCCCAGAAATAAAGCATTTTTAAAAGTGGGTAATTTCAATGGGAGATCCACATTTATGTAACAGCCATCTAGATCCTGCCTGGGATGTGGCGACTGGGTGAGATGGTCCATTTTAAACGGCGCTGCCGACGGTTATCGGTGCTTTCTATTAACCGCTGGGAATCAGCTCAAGCCTGCTGTTTATTACAGCTTATACTTAATTCCTCTTGCATTTTACACCAATTAAGTGTCTCCAAATGAAGATGTTTTTTTAATTAAAGTGATTTCTGGAGAGGCCAGCTGGAGTCGGATCTGATTAAAGAAATACTAAAGTTCAGGTATTAAATGAAACATATGGAAATATGAGAAGATGAAGTGCCTTATAGTTGTTTTCGTTTTGCCAGCTGAAACCAGAAGTTTACATACGCAGAATAAAAAGACACATGCACATTTTTTTCCCTCACTATTTGAAGTTAAATCTGACCAAACCTCATGTGAAAAACAAAACGTATTATGGCAAAATGTTTGCGTTTTAAATGCTTTTTCTGTCCCTCACAGTGCAACCACTGCCATCAGATTCATGTGGAATAAAAAAAAAACAAACAAAAAAAAAACTCTTAGCTACCAGTGGGGAAAATTCCCAGACAATCTTTCCAAGAACCGGAGAGCTGAGAGTCTGACCTGGAGATACGATTGATGACACAGAGGAAGACACCCAGGGGTAAGATGGAGATCAAGAACCAGGGGAAGATCATGCCCACCATCCCCAAGCAGAACAGCACCAGAGTCAGGTTCTGCAGCAGCATTTCGGCTTGCAAGCTCAGACGCACATCCACTGTGAAGATGAGAAAGGAACCACATCAGAGGCCCAGTGTGGTGCCAGATGTTTAGAGGCATTCTGTGCAACTGAAGACCAGCTTGGTTCTTAGGCATGAACATGTTTTGAGGCACTTTGACCAACTACAGTAGGATTAACAAAGTTAAGTCATGGGAAAAGGAAAGCTCCTCTGTTAAATAATGCATGATTTGTGTTTATAAGAGCTTTTTAAAACTTTTTCAGGCAGTTATGAGTACAGAAGAGGGTCATGTAGTCTGAATACGTTCATTGACTGAAAAGCATTTAGAATCAATTTCAGGAGCAACAGAAACATTGTTATAGATTAATTTTGCCACCATTTTTTCTCTTTACCATAGCATCAATTGATAAAATCAGTTGATAAAATTATGTGAACATTGTTGATGCAGTTTTCTCTGAAATGGCCGCCACATTATTTGTTTGCACTGAGGTGTGAACTTTAATAGAACTTTTACTTTCTGTTTTTCCCCAGTCATTCTGCTTACGAGTCAGCTGGCAAGCCCAGATCACCATCCCTTGACTGATGACATGAAGGGTTTGTCCTAATCTGTTGGGTTCTATAACCAAACATGGCATTTTACAGTCTTTTTACAGTCTTTTTGTAAAATGCCATATTGAAGTTTATTGAATAAACTTCAATATTAAACATGTCAGCTGAGGGTTACAGAATCTGAAGGAAACACTTTTGGAGTTTCCTTCTAGTTTTCCAACTTCATTTTGCTCAGAAATGACCAAATGTTCAACTCAGACTTTGTAGCATATCAGCTGATATGCTGAGTTTATTCTCTAAATAAAATGCCATGTTTGTCCCAGGTTGATGGGTAGCAGGTTGATGCTGATGCCTTCGCTCCTTTGGCATTCTGTCAAATACACAACTGGATGTTCTAGACTTGCACGCTGACAAAAGTCCTGCTTTTTCCAGTAGTGGACAGACTGGTGCTGTCCATTAAAAGAAATGCATTTGATCTGCACATTTAAGTCTACTGATGTTTAAATATGGGTGGAAATGTTGTTGGCAACGATCAAGCAACCTGACTAAGACTAAAAAAAGTCCAAATATTTTTTACTAAAAGGTGCCCTTGGAGTTCCAGTGTTAAAAGGTCTGCATTTGCACCTTTACTGAATTTTAAATGAAGGCAAAATGCTCTTATACATAAACTTTTCAATAAAAAAGTGAAAGAATGAAGTGGGTTTTGAGCAAAAGCCAAAAATGCAAACAAAAAAAACCTGACGCACGAAGAAAAGACAAGTGGAGTGGATAACAGAGAGCAACTCGCAAGGGAAACACACTCTGCCAAATCACACTGTGTCTCTGCACTACACCTTGTCAACCACGGTGGCTTCGCTGACTGAGAGCCCTCCTGGGGGAGAGGTTCTCAGTCAAGGCAAATCAAGCCTCACCCTCGTCCATGTCCCTGGAGAAGCGGGTCAGGATGCGACCCAGAGGCGTCGTGTCGAAGAACCGCATCGGACTGAGAAGGAGGCTGTGGAACAGCTTGTCATGGAGGGCAGAGGCGGCCTTCACGGTGCACTGTCAACGCAGACGACAAGTCATTGTTTGAACATGAGACCTGACATGTAAACAAACAACTTGAACAAGCAGACGGCAGCAATCATAGGTTGGGGGGAAGTAGGGGAATCACTCAGCGATCGAGTTGCTCAATCCAGCGGCAGCCACATGTTACCAACGCCAGCGCTCCATATGCTGAGCATGTGTGAGGAGCTGGGTGGCCGTTTTCCTTTGGCTGTCAAATCCCAATTCATAATGAGTTTCTGGGAGGCCTACATAAAGGTTGCGACCCAGTTCGCAAAAGACATTTCACCGATTGGACAGAAATTACATGTGGCAGCAAAGAACAAACTAATTCTATTAATGGAATTTTTAACACTCACAAAGATCTCATCGCAGCTAGAGGTAAAAAAAGATCATCCATCTTGGAAAAATTAGCAATTTCAAGTGGCACACATTAACGTCGGGGGGGACTAACCTCCACGATGCCGTGTCAGAACGGGTTAGCGTGAAAAAGCGGACGTGCACCCGAGGCGGGCGCTGACATAAGCACAAACTCTTTTGTTGATTTCTGGTTTTTTTTTTTTTTTTTAATTCAATCCCAGACAGACACGCACTGCCTTCGCAAAGCTGTGAAAAGCAGCAGTGGACAAATGCTAAATGGATTTGGCCTGCAGCTACTTTCCATTACGGCGTTGCATCAATGAGCGTGTGAAAAATCACAATTACAAGAGGAGCATTAAACTGTAAAACACTAATAACGTGAAGATTTTAAATTAAAGTTCATCTTCGGTGTTTAAAAAGAAAGAGAATGATTTAAAGATGCTTACCTTGATAAACACCAAGCCCCTCACAGTCTTCAGAAATAACGCTGCTCCCATGGAGGCGACGTAAACAGTGGAGTAATACTGAATATGGGGGTTGAGCCTCATGCTGTTGCTCTCCGTCGTTTCATTTGCAGAGATTAATGATGTGTTCTGAGGGCAGATGGAGCAACAAATTACAAACACAGAAAGAAAAAAAGAAAAATTCCCCATTTGGCTCCCTAATGAAATTGAGAAAAGCACAGTTTGGCTTTCAAAAAAAGAACATCAAATCCAGCCGGCCTGGTGACGTTCACTATTCGGAGCACATCCCTTCCGCGGCGTCGACTCCTTGCTTTGCTGCACATCTGTTTCTCGACTGCTCGTGCTTGTTTTTAATTAAGTTTACCGAGGTGCCGTTACTTTTTTAATCACGCGCATTCAGATTAATTCTCAGCCTGTTGCCACAACTCACTGAAGCAGAGTAGCTAGTTTTCCTCTGGGAGCCAAACGCACGCTAAAGAGAGGTGTCTGCAATCCCTCTGCAAAAGTATTCCCACCCCTTAAACCAACAGTGGCCAAGTCCAGTCCTACAGAGCTACTATCCCTTCTTTATTAAGAAGGGTTAACTCTCTAAAACTATTCCCTTCTTTAACACACCCGTGTGTGTGTCTGTGTGTGTGTGTGATTGGCTCGTCAAAGAGAGTTGCAGGTTAATATCTCTGGTTAAACATTTGTTATGACACAAACACAAACTTCAAAGTATTTTAATGTGGCTTTTTGTGACACAGCGATACAAAGCTGAGAGAACTCTGAAAAGTGTGGGCTACATTTTTATTTAGCGCCTTTTACTGCAATACCCCTGGACAAATGCACTGAAATCAATTAACCAATTAATTTTATTATGAAAATGTGTTATTATGACAAGAATTCAGATTTATTGTTGTCTTGATCAACTTTAATCAATGCTGTTAAGACATTATCGGGGGCTCGCCTGGGGACTTAATTGACGTTACTTTGTAAGAGCATTAAGGCGTCATAAAATTCAAGGATTACTCAAACATGCACGAATGAGCCAAAATACTCCAGGAATGTTTTGATGAGAAAATAATTTATAACATATACAGGATATAAAACTACATTTTTGCTTTATGAAAAACGGCCTCCTAACTTACCCTGCTGCCCTGCCTGATCCAGTGGCTCAGCCACCAGTTGCTAAAGGCTATGCTGCCGGTTGTGGACAGGAAGAAGATGATGTTGATGATAAAGACCAGTGGCCCTCCTGCAGCTTTAATGTATGCTCCATAAACCGACCAGGCGACTGAACCAGAGCCTTTTTCTTCTGCTTTCATCAGGCGCTCTGACACAAAAGACCAAGAATAAAAGAATTATTAATATCAACATTCAGCTTTAACCTCACATGTAACAGGAATAGACAGCGTCTTTCACCTCCGCTCTTGCTTTCCACCTTTGGCTCAACCTTGGGAACTTCAGCAGCACCGTCAGCTGTTTTCACTTCTTCCGTCCTCAGTTTATTCTTTAAGTTCTCTTTCACAATATTCTGGAAGACAAATAGGAAAATAAAAGCTCAGATTTGAAAAACAATCAGCTTAGTGCCATAATACCACCCTGAATTTAAACAGAGATATAAGTGACACGGTCGTTTTGCAGCTAACCAGTGAAACGATTCAACATAAATAATGAAAGACCTTGTATGCATTAACATTTCTCTGCTGTTGGGCCCGACTATCTGTACTCATGCATTATTCAGCTTGTAATGTTCTGTATTGATGTGCATCGAGGGGCAAAGATCCTTTATTCAAAGGAGCAGGCTTTGTCCCGCGCGCGGCCCTGGCCTTACCTCCTGTTGCAAGCTGTTGAATAAGGTAGCGTAGTCACGCTCTTTACTCATTAGCTGCGCATGGTTGCCGTGTTCAACAATTTGCCCGTCCTTCATCAGGATGACATCATCACACTCGGGCAGATACTGAGAAAGAAACCAATAAAAAGGCAAAAGGGTTGCAGCTGTTGTTTATAGACATGTAAAACAGACTTAAATTCAAATGGTTCATGGTCATTTTAGTATGAGTGGGAAAACGGGTCGTAAAAGAACATTTCAAAGCTACTGGGCCAGACTTTTCTGTAAAATCAATGGTGCTGACTTTAGATGCCATTCATCTTATAAAAGAACAACAAGTCATGGTCAGTATTTCTATTTCTCTAGCTGTTTCGTTATAAGTCGATATTTAATCAAGACAAAATCTGCCCATAGAAAAACAGACTTTGCCGCACATATACGACTGATGACATCACATAAGGCCCAAACTGATCAGAGTTATTTTGACACTGATTGTTTTTGTTTCCTGTAAGTGTTTAATTAAATTCTTTCTTCAAAAGATGCTGCTTAGTATTATTCTGCAGGATTGCTGCAAAATGCATGTGAGAACACTTGGAGAATTTGGCAGAAATGATAGATAAATAATTGCGGTAAAATAAAAGAAATATATTCATTTCATTAATAAAATAATCTAATATAAGTAAATTAGCTAAAATCTAGCATTATGTAAAATATGTTTATACACATAGATATAAAGTTAATAAAATGCTGAAATAATGAAATGTTAAATTTTATATTTTCTGGATGACAGTCCACTCAGATGTTATTTAAACTGTCATTAAGTCTTTTGAAACAGACAAATGGTTTCTTAACCTGCATAGCAACACAATGTTAGACTGTAGCAGGCTGAGCTCCGCCCACTGACTTTGAAAGGTGAGGCTAAGAGTTAAAATAATTTATGATGTGATGCAACACAGAAATATGGAACCGTTAAACATAAGATAGTTGAATAATTTTATATACATTTAGCTTATGATTATATCATTTTAATACATACTTTTCTTTATTTTATTAATTGAATAATACAATTCTTATTTATTTTATTTACCTAAATTATTAATTAATTAATTAATTAATTATATTTACTTAACAACTTCTTAATGCATTGTATTGTTGCACATTTTACCTAGAACACAATCAAACACATGGAAATGGACCATAAGGAGGACTAGGATAGAGGGAGATGGCAAAATTTCATCATCAAAGATGAATAGAGACAATTTTGAGTCACGCTCCAATAATTTACTTGTATTCTGATAAGATGCATTCAATAATTTTTAAGTCCCAGTCGAGCATCATCTGCTATGCCTGCTGGAAATGACCACCAGGTAAGACTAAAATTGAATCAAATCCTCTCAGACTCCAGTCATGCACCTGGAGTTCAGCCTTTACCTTCACCATCATTTCAGTAAATGCCGGAGGAAGAAGGAGGAGAAAAAAAACAAACCCTCACTAGGCAGACAGAAAGAGAGACTTCTGGCAAAAGCTAAGGTAATAAAGGTTCAGACTGCAACTGTTCTGGCAAATCACATAACTGAAAATGGAGAATTGGATATCAGCTGTGTAGCGGATATGGACGTAGATCTCAGACTTTTCTCTAAGAGTAATGGAAGTCTGTACTATATCACTGAGGTTGACAGATGATTCTGACCTGCAGCTGGTGTGTTACAAACAGAACCGTTTTCCCTTTGGCCGCCCCGCGAATGGCCCTGCTGAAGATGTGCGAGCCCACGCAGGCATCGACTGCACTGAGTGGGTCGTCCAGGAGGAGTACGGGTCTCTCACTGTAGAGAGCGCGAGCCAGGCTCAACCTCTGACGCTGCCCACCACTCAGGTTAGCACCTTGTTCTCCAATCTGCATGACATGAATCAAACCTGTGATATTCAGTGAATAAAATACGAGGCGTCCCGTAAGTGAGGAAACACACAAACCTCAGTCATATCTCCATATGGAAGCTCAGCGAGGTCTGGGAGAAGACAGCATGCTTCCAGCACGGCATTGTATCTGAAGTGGAAACAAATGCAAAAAAAAAAAAAATCCTTCAGATGCTAAAAATTTAATCTTAGGATTTGTTTTACTGTAACTCAAAATGAGATTTTTACCTGACCGAGTCATACTCATTTCCAAACAAGATGTTCTCCTTTAGAGACTCGTTGAGGATCCAGGCATGCTGGGAAACGTAAGCGAAGCCACCCCTTGCGGCAACTCTACCTTCTACCAAAGTCATCTGTTGTACAAAAGCAAAAGCAAAATAGAAGCAAAGAAAACACTAAATGATACATTTTCAGCTTTTTCTGGGATTATTGTGCTTAATTAAACAAAGCCACTGCATCAAACCTGTCCAAGTAAAGCCGACAGTAGTGAGCTCTTCCCACTTCCGACACCTCCACAGATTCCAACCAGGGATCCCTTCGATTAGAAAACTTACGATTAAGGTTTGTTGAGCTGCTGAAAAACTCTATAAATACCCTGTGGCTTATTTGTGGAGTTACCGTTCTGACTTGCAGATTAATGCGGTGCAGGGTCTTGTGCAGCGGCGGCCGTATGCTCTGGGTGGAGGAGATGGTGCTTTGCGGACTCTCCTGCTCCATGTTTGTGAGGAGACTTTGCGCATTGGGAGCATCTTGACTTGCCTTGTTGTTGTCTGTGGAAATGTAGAGGCTGAGCTTCTCCCTGCGCAGCACTCGCTGGATCCCACTTCGCTTCTTGGGAAGCGGTTTTGACTTTTTAACAGGGGGCCGCGCCTTCTCCCAGGCCAGAGTGGCGTCCACAAACTCCACTGCGTTGTTTGGATCCTCCATTTTGGTTAAAATCATCTCTCTGTCCTCCATCATGAAGAGCCTCTGTGAGGTTAAACAAAACTAGGATTTATCGAAGTTTTATGGTTGCCCTAAAGTTTTTTTCACGAGATTTATCATCTGTTACATAATGACGGACTTGCACTGGTAATGGCATTACAGAGCCTAATGCTTTTAAGTACAGTCTGGCCTGTCATTAAGCTCTTCAGCACTTTATAATTCATGCTTTGGAGTGAATTTAGAAAGGAGCTTGGACCCCCTGATGCATCTTTGGCAGAAATGTCTGCTTACTTAACCCCAGCTGGCTCTGGGAAACTTCTCTCACCAACATGTGACTTTCACCGTGTGTTGGGAAACATGATATCAAAGCATCAGTATGCAGGTGTGGTGGAAAAGTCTGTAGCAACAAGATCGCCTTTTCATTTGTTCCAGGTAGAGGCCACTTGCCGATTCTCACTCAGTACCAACATTCTACGTTTATTTTAGATTTTCAACCCCCAAAAAAGGCTTTTACATTTTTATATGTGCCACGACATTTTAAAATGCTTCGCAAAATTACTCATATTGTTTGAACATTTCCCCATTTAACCAACTTTGGTGTGTTTTATAGGGCTTTAATGTGACAGATTGACAAAATAGCTGATATTTGAAAAGTAAATCACAAGTTAAACATGGATTTCTTTGTTTAAAAAAAAAAAAAAATCTGTCAAGAAAAAACAGTGGTATGTTTCAGTGCTTCACCACAGGGATGTTTGTGGTAAACTGGAAACATGACTACTTATGGGCTTCTTTTAACAATACCACTCTTATATAAAGACCTGATTTGTAGGGTTTGTAGTTAGTAAGCCATGTGTTCTTCATCTCTGAAATCAACTGTAAGGTCCAGATAGAGAATAGAGAATCGGACATTAGTCATCCTACCAATGCTGTATCCCCAATCCACCTGCGGAGCTGGATGACACAATGTGAAACAGGGATATAATATAGCATGAAGACATTGGCAGAAACCGAAGGCTTCTGTGGTTAGCGCAGCAAGAGCAGACACACCGCTTCAATTTCTAGAGTCCATCTGATTAGAAAAAGTTTCCTCGGCAGAACAGGATGCAGATAAAAACACGTTGAAGATGACACACGACTGTGCTGCCATTAAAAGCATTACATGGATTTGAAAAGGTTGGAGGCCCTTCCGGAAGTCCCCTACACTTCTTACGCAATTTTAAGTGAATATTTTATATCTGGAATCAAATAAAATTCTGTGTAAGCATTCTGTTGGAGGATCAAATCATGTTTGGTCCTCCCACAGAATCCTGTCCTGTCCTGTCAACAGATTCTCCCACCTGAGCTGTGTCTGTAGCTTAACTCTGATTTAAACTTCTCCATCATGTTATCTCAGATCTGTCTGGTTTGCTCAATTTGTTGTGCTTGATTTTGTTCAGATTAAAGGTTAGTCTACCACAGAAATCCCCATGTACAGACATTGTATATTTTCTGTAGACGTTTCCATCTTTCTCACCTGAAATCTACTGACTGCGACAGCCCCCTCCGACAGGGATCTCACAGCCAGAGGTGTGACTTTCAGGGCAAAGGTCATGGAGTTGAAAACAGCAACCACAGTGAAAGCCTTATGAACAACAGAAAGAAAAAAAACGTGACTTGCAGCATGTTTTTCTCAGTTATGACTTTAAAACAAACACAACAAAGCAATTTGAATGGATTCATTAGGCAAGTGACAGAGCTGTTGTTTGAAAACAGTTAAAAAACAAAGCTGACAATGTACAGTTTTGTTCATGACTTGGTATGAATACCTCAGCGGCAGTGAGGTCATAGCCCAAGGCCATATGCAGGGTGAAAGTGCACACACTCGCTATCACAACGACTATAGGAGCCACTCCCACTGTGAGACTCTGGACGACCCCGGCTCTCTCCAGTATCCCCCTCTCTTCTGATCGCACCTCTGTGGGACAGACATGAAAAAGAGAGATGACTAAGAGGACAGGGGGAAAAAAAAGTAAAGTAGGAGTTGAGTGGCTCCCAAAGGGTCCGCCAATGAACATTTAATCAACAGCACCCCTAGAGTCACTAACCAGCACAACATCCATAGAAAAACAGATCCAAGAGGGACTACAAGAGCCTCTCTCTCGCAGGAGCTTAAAAACCTGCTGAGGCTTGATAACGCTCCGGGCCTGAAGCCTCAAAACTGACCCCTTCCTCCATGTTTGTATCTACTCAATGCATACGCTGGCTGCTTTGTTACCCAGGCGCACTGGGTGCCAACGCAGGAACAAAAAAGCTTCAGCATCGTAGGTTCCAGCAGTACAGTGTGTGAAATATGAGAATTCCCTCCTCCGAGTCCACCCGGAACATCTTATTCCCTGTTTGGATTCCCTTTAGATGAATTTCTGTGTGAGCAGCAGAGAATGAGTCACACACCCAGGCCAAACACCCTGATCATCCATGTAATGGAGATACTAATTGAAAGGAATGGCTCTGTAACCCGTAAGGCTCATAGGTAATTAGACTGAATACCAATTATTTATCACTGTAATAGGTCATCACAGAACAGCAGTAAAACTGAGCCCCACTTGATTAATTTGGAGAACGATTAAAAAGCGAGGAAAAGATCTGTATCTGTAAACATATCACGACATGGAGAGAAAGGCTGCGCAAAATTGTTTAAACATAACATCTCGGATGTTTTCTTTAGACTAAACTTGCTTTCCGATTTTAACTATTTTTTTCTCACTTTGTCCTTAGAGGTGCTCTACTGTGCTTCCTTGAACAGGTTAGGATAGATTTATGGGCTATTCAGAACATGTTTATTACAGTTTTTGAACAAAATTATTCTTAAATGATGACATTTTTGTCTGCTCTTTGAGTTCCTTTCAGAATGAGCCGTTTTAGGGCCTCTTGTCATTCATTTTAAATCCAAATAAGCTGCTGTTGGCCACGCCTCCCACTCAACATTTACACTCGCATGTGAAAATGGGTACAAACATATGCACAATTGTACAGCCGTTCTTCTCTGGAACAAAGAAGTGGCGTCTCCTGCACAATCAACAAGAATTTAGCAAGTGGTTTTTGAATGGTAAATCAACAACCAAACATTTGTCTTTTCAATCAGCCATTATATAGAACATACAGCCATAAAACCAGCTGACCAAATGTGCTGGAGGTCTCCTTGTGTTGCTAGGTGACAGGTAGAGCTTGGATACAGTTGCTAGGCAGCTCAGTGTGACTCATCATTAGTTGGGAAGTTTATGAAATGGCTCATTTTCCAGACGCTAAAAAATGGCTGAGTGGTTTTCTTCATGAGTTCAAGCTGTTTTTAGAAGCCGTGGGACCCAAATGGAAGTAGCTATACAAATATGCAAAATAGAGATTTTTTTCATGATAGATGATAAAAAAAACTGGTTCAATCATTCTTCCTGTGAGTTGACCTGAATTCGAAGCTGAAATAAAAAGAATCAGCAAAGCACACTCGTCAAAGAAAGAGAATAATTCCTGGGTGGGCAAAAATCACTCGGAAATATGGAAAAACCAGAAGTGCATTAGTGGAGAAACAAAAACAATCCAGATTTTTCAAACATTAGCACCTACATAGAGGTAGAAAACATTGAGAAGCACTTAAAGGAAAATGGATTTGTGGTGATGTAGTAATCTCCTGTCATTTGCAGGTGACTGATATTAAAAATAAAGTGAGCATGAATCCACAGAAGAACAAAGCAGCTCTGGATTCTTCAGAAAAGCGCAGAAAACAGGAAACAGGCCCTTGCATGTAAACGCTGAGTCATGTAGGAAGTCGACAGGCACTCACTGTGAATGTTCTGAGAGAACGCGTCTTCCCAGCAGTACATCTTGATGAACTTTATGCAGACCAGGATCTCGTTCATGAGCCTCACCCGGCGGTCAGTGACCGCCACGCACTTCCTGCGGAAATACGCCGTCAGCCTCGATGCGAGCATCTGTCCAGACGGTGATGGGGGGGGGGAAACGATGACAGAATAAGTGGCAGGAGAGGAAATGAAAGCAGACACACTTGTATTAGCTGAGCTGTAGGGCCTCTCCGGGAGACCAGAGTGATAAACGCCCTTCACATGAACACCAATGTCTCCGGCTGTGCCTGAGGTGCAATTGGTGTAATTTGACATTAACAGCTCAAAAGGTGATGGGAGATTTATGGTCACATAGTTATGATGCTATTAAGAGTCCTGGTGGGGTTCTTCAAAAGTCTGTAGAAACTATTGCAAAAAAAGAATTAGTCAGCAGTAGAGTGTTTTTTTTTCTTCAGTCTTTAGAAATTTCCTCTTTGTTTCCCTTGAACTGTTTAACATTTTCTCACATTACAAGTAGAAATTTTAATGCAATTTACAGGAATTGTATGTGACAGATCAACACAGAGTAGTCTATAAATAAGTGGTGAAAGGAAAACAATTCATGGTTTTTGTCAAGGTCTCTCAGACTTTGGATTTGCTTTATTTTGGTATTTATACTCTGCTCCTGTCTGTTCTTTCAGCTACTTATCCAATTTGCACAGAGATAAATCTGTCTATGCTTCATTTGGGTCTGGCTCTAAGCCATTACATGACAGTTTTTCAACTTTTTTACAAAATAAAATGTATAAAATATCTGCATGCATCTGTTGTCCCGTCCGCTTTATTCTTACGCCATTAAAGAAGAATAAGTGCAACCAAAGCATTCAGAAATCAGCTAATAAGTCAACAGTTTTAAAGTTTGAAGTTTAACACAAAACATGAAAGGATTTAAGGAGCATAAAGATTTTTTTAAGGCACTTTGATGGACACAGTGACTGACACACAAAGCCTCACATTCTCTATTGCCTCAATAAGAAATCATACCATAAATGGGTAGAAGACGATGAAAATGGCTGATCCCAGCAGAGCTGTGGGGCCCAGGAAGTAGGCAGTGTAAGAAAGGCCGAGTATTCCCACCAATGGCCCTCCAGCCAGCAGGCAGCACACTGACACCGCTTCATACAGCCGCTGGCCATCACTGGAGCAGATATTGATCAGCTGGGCAGGGAAAGCAAAGACAATTCCTTGTGTTTATTGATTTAAGCTGTGTGACTAATTTTAGTCAATCTCTCCCTAAAAATGTGAGATTTGTAAGGAAATTATCAGGACTGGTGCACTGGTCAACCATCAAGATGCCACCCTATTCCCTCTCCACTGATGCCGCCTACCTCGCCTGGGGTGATGGTTTTAGTGTTGCGCAGGCGGAGGATCTTCTGGAAAGCAAACGTGAGCGCTGCCCCACGGAGGCGCGTGGCGGTGCGGTAGTTCACAGCCCACATGAGCGCCAGAGACCAGGAGCGCATCAGCTCCATGAAGAAGATCCCGGCTACCAGACTCAGGCCGTACAGCACGGAAATCTGGGAGCTCTGGGAATATTCCAGGAGAGCTCGGACCAGCAGAGCCTAAGTGTGGACAGAAACGAGGAGGGAAAATGTAGCAGCGAAAAAAGGAAAGACATTAAAGAAAAACTGTACAGTTTAGAAAATACGATAGAGTGTAGAGTGTATTATTGAAAGGGAAATAAAATGAGAAAAATTTGCTGCAAAGTAAAGTTGTTCATTTAATACCAGCTACACTTAGGCTACATAGTCACAGAACAGCCAAATGGGACCCGAATCTGAGCTTTTTGTCCATATGCAACCCATATTTGACTTCTAAACCCATTTTCAGTTTACTTTCCATTAGATTTCTCATTTAAAATATCAATGATGCCACGACACACTGTAACAAGGTTCACTATGGGTTTTGGAAGTAAAATAGGTCCACAGCCTCCCAAGTCCCGCAGAGTGCTCAACAGTGAGTCTGAGGTGTGCTTTCGTTTCACGTCTGATGTGCCTAGAGTGTTTTTTACCCAACAGTTCAACCCTGAGGTGCTGGGTTTGATTCCAGGCAGGCTCTCAGCCCCCTAGCGTTTGTAGGAGCAGTCAAATGATGATAGGATCCGTTTTGTTAACCTTAGAATCAGGTGTCTGCTCTCTGCAGATACCTGTGTGAAGCGGCATGGATGAAAATCAGCACCTCCAAATTCGAGATCATGGTCGTGAACCAGAAAAGGATAGAGTGTCCTTTCCGGATCTGGTATGAGGTCCTACTCCAAGTGTCTGGGGAGAGGGAAGCCTGCGTCTCTCTGTTTAGGTTCTTGTCCCTGTGACCCAACCCTAGATTAAGCAGTATAATGATGGATGGATGTGTAAAACCACTAAAGCCATGAAAAAACTAGCCCTATTCTCATCTGATCAAAGAACACAACTGCAATTAAAATCCAGTAGAGCTTAACAAACTCCACGTCTAAATTTGTCAGACACACTCAGAAAAGCCTTTTCTGTCCAAAAACAAACAACTGGTTTGCATGTAGATGGTGTCTAATGCCTATTATGAAAACAACTGCCAACCCCCAAATTGCTACATTGCAGCACTTTTCTAACAGGAGTCATGTATTTTATCTGCAACCCTCACTAATCTGCTCACAAAGATGTCAATATAAATATGGATCCTTATTCAGCCTAGTGGCCAGGAGCTAAAAGAAGTGTCATATTACATTTATAACCCAGAGAATGCCACAGGTTACTGATTAGCAGTGACCCAGAAATATCTAGAAACGTTGGTAAACTAAAGAAAAGGAAAATATAACATTTAAACAAATGGTTCAATATTCAGTAAAACAATATAAGTCCTCTGTCAGGTATTCACACTTTGCATGAATGTATTTACATTTTAATTTAAAGACTTTCTGCATACTTTTAGAAGTGGGTGCAAATAAATGTGGCTAGTGATTCATATAAAATCCAAGACCACTTAAATATCTTTATCACATCTTAAACTGCAGGAAAATCTCCACACAATGCTGCTGTGCGATCATGTGCAGCAAGCAGTTTAGAAAGCAATGGCAGAGAAATGCGTCACTGACCAAAAACTAAATCCAGTTAATGCTATTAAATGTTGACAGCACTGATGAAACAAGGCAAACATACCGCAGCATTAAAAATAAACCGCTAAGGATAAAAAGGAACAATGCAAGAGAATTTAGATAAGTAGTAAGTTTGAACTTTAAACAAGGTTGTGGAGTTATTTCAAATATCTGATATGGAAAGCCTGGAAATATGCACCTATTGAATCTCTGAGGGCAAATAGGCAGAAAAAAACCAAAACAAAAAGAACCACCACCACCAAAAAAACAACAACAAAAGAACAAGCAGAGACATAAAAAGGAACTACACATTTCTGACCACAAATTATTTTGAGTTTCTCCATCACCACCAAAGGTTTTGTTTTGCTTTAAAATAGCAAGTCTAGCAAGAAAGTGAATGAGAAGATTTAAAGTGCAAACAATAACCCTGCAGGTGAGGGTTTATCCTCAAAGGAGCATGAACATAAAGAGGATTTAAATGGTACTCACAGGTCCAACGAAGCCTGCCACCATTGTGAGGAGGAGAGAGAAGATCGCCACCAGCATCCGGGTTTGGCAGAACCTCCAGAAAACTCTTGTCAGCGATATTCCTTCTCGTCCACGCGTTTTCAGCTCACTGTGCCACAACAACTCGAGTCTGAAATAATTATATAAAAAAGAGAAAGATTCACTGCTATTGCCTTATTAAAGCATGCAAGTTTAGCCTTTACAGAGGTTGAGATCATATTAAGTAAAAGAGAGCATTCCATATATTGCTCTTTTGTTTTAAATTATGTACAGGCAGTGTAACAGAATGCTAAGAATCCCCTGGAGGGGATAAACAACCTGGCAGCCAATAATTCTATGTAAAAACCACAACAGAGACAAGCAGCTAGTGGTGATAATAAAGAAGGTGACCTACAATATAGAATCATGAATGATGCATCACGTAATTAGTCTAAGAAAGGAAGGTAACATGTTGAAGATGTTCTAAAGTACCTCAATGGCTGCAGAATGTGGCTTGAAGTGGATAAATATCTTGTTGGCCAAATGCTTCACGGCTAATGAGTCTACAAAGCAGCAGCGGAGCAGCTGCAGAAAGTAATTTACGCCCCAAACGACTTTATTAAAAACGTATCAGAGATAGACGGAGCATTAAGGCAGCTACACGTTCACGCTGCCTGATAATTACTATTCCAAGTCAAATGGTGCTGAATGTAGGAAATTACAATTAAACAGCAGCCAAAAGCAGCACACACCCAGCTTGAATTAGCCGAGTGTGTGAGAGAGAATTAGAGATGCAATGCCTCATATTCTATTAAAAAATTGGCAGAAATATCAGAAAGCAGGAGGAAATATTGAGAATCTAGTTGAACTGAATTTTAAAAAGTTAAAAAGTTTATTAAAGAAACTTTTAAATGAAAAAAATCAATATCTACTTCAATACTTTGAAAAATACAGATGACAAAATAGGATTTCACTTAATATGGCCACTATTTGAGCTAGGGCTGTATAATAATATCGATATCGAAATATATATTGATATTTTCTTTCCTATAAAAAAAAAATCGATATTCATCTGCAAGTATCGTAACATCCAACTGTCATCTTTCTCACTCATTGCTTGCTTTGCACCAGGTCATGAGGCTTATCATCATTACTTCAGATGTTAAGTGTCAAGGTTAAAAAGGTATCAAGCTATTCAGAGCAGGTACTTTGTGCATTTTATTTACTTTACAAATGCATGTAAGCTACAGTTTGTACTGTTTCAATTAAAAGAAACATGTTTTCTCACCACTTCTTTGATTCATTT
>CAEGAF010168123.1:0-15185 GCA_903067075.1 Micropoecilia bifurca | reverse complement strand
CTATATAAGGGTTTTTAACCTTATATAGGTTAACCTTAATTGGTTAATTGAAAAACAATTGCTTCCTGGATGTGTGGCCAGTTTTGAAGATTCTACAGATTCTAAAACAGAGTAGAAAATTGACATCATCAGCCTGGTAGAAAATCTACAGGAGAAATTCGGGCAGAGAGCTCAGACTGTGCTTGGTGTTATGCTGCAGAGGTCATGTAATCGTTTGAATCGTGGTCTGCAACTAAGACACTTAGAAAATATGCAGGACATTGATCCCCAGGGACCTGAACTGAGAAACACAGGAATAAAGGGATGAATAACATTCCTTGCTTAACGTTTCATGTTTGTTACTTGTGAAAACAGAAATTGTTAGATTCCCAAGTTTACAACAAGGCATTTTCTAAAAGTGACTTCTATCCAGATTTCTGCATGGTATCAAAACCAATCTCCCCTTTTATCAGTACTGTATGCATAAAGGAATTAATCTGCTCCTGACCATAACAAGACCATAACATCACCACAAACATGTCTTAGTTCTTCCAAAGTTGTTTGTCAATGTCCAGGCTCAGTCTCTGGGAGGCCATAAAACCCTCCTTTGTCAAATGGCTCTTTTAAATGCCCCTGTGATTAAAAAAAAAATCTCCCCAGCGGTGATGGTGGAGGCAGTGGCTGTAACACCTCCTGCTGAGCTGTGACAGGCTTCTGTTTACGAAAGCGCTCCCTCCCTATGTTCTCTCCTTTCCATCATCTTTGCTTTTCTTTCCCGTGATTCTCCCACACAAAGGGTGGCTGACCGGAGCAAGAGGGAAGCCCAAAGCCAAACAGGGGCCCAGGCAGGAGGACAGAGGGCCATTGATGGACATCGTATTGACGGGGATGCTGAAAGACAACTCCAATGGACGGAAATAAAAAATAATGGAGCAAAAAGGAAAATGGTGGGGAAGAAGATGAGATGCAAAGGTGCTAAACCACTAAACCCCAAGTTAAGGCAAAGGGGCTTCAGTGATTAATTCCATCCCACCAAAACCTCCCAACATGTTTACATAAAGATTAAGTTTCTGGGAGCAAACAAATAATCAGTTTAGAAGGAACATTAGGGTTAAATTTAGCCTTGCAAAGCCAGACTAAACCTCCAAAGTCGTCATCCTCCTCAAGATATTAGTGCGTCATTCAAGAGGAAAAGACTGAGAGAAGCAAATGGTACCAAACCAATCTGCTAAGGATTGCTGGTAGACTGGATCAACTAATGACTTTCCACATCTTTAAATGCACCATTCTTGAGAATAACTGCTGGTGTAAATTAAGGAGTGCAGGTGTAAACTAAAAACTCAGAGGCCTAATTGACTGGGTGAGTGTGGATTGATCTGTGTACCAGTCTGAGGAGATGCTGCACTGACTAAGGAGTCACTTCTGACCCATAAAAGTAAACTACCAGGAAAGTCTGGGCGAGTTCTTGAAAAGTGGACACACTGATAGGTTACTCCTTCAAGAGACTGAAATATTTAGGTTCCATTATGAACATTTCATGTGAAATGATTTCAGGGATAATCTAATAAATGATGGTATTATTGGTTAGTGAATAGTTCTCTCCTTTGGTAAATCATCTTACCGTTGGTAAAGCCAATCAGAAGGTAGCACAAATAAAGCTACAGAGTTACTGCTTACAATCAGGAATGTAAGCAGTAGACGTTCTGCTGGACAACAGGTAGTGTTTGTGTTTACCAGTGGAATAAAAACTCTTGTCTGTAGCCAGTCAGCTATTGATGATGTTGGATGTTTGAGCTCTTTTAGCCTGGTCTCTGATGGCCTGGCCAGCTCTGGCCAACAAAGGACCAATCAAAAGGATCAGAGATATGATCTGCCTTCCACTTGTGACAAATGGTGACTTCAGATCACAGTTTCACTATGAACTCCACTTTTTCTTTCAAATAATTTTTTTTTTTTAAAATCGAGGGATGGTGCTTTCTGAGAATGCTGCTGAGATCAGGGAACCAAAAGGACGTGTTCTGTTTCTCAGTTGTTCTGACATAAAGGTTTGTGTTGGGCAATTTTTGTTCTTTGTTGATCGAAGCAAGGTTTGTTGTGCAACCTCCACATAACTATATCAAAGAAGAGCTTGGATTTACAAAATTATAGCTCTGGTCAAGGTTTAATAGGAGTCAAACCAGCAGCCATGCAGCATGTGGTGTTCAGCAGACATAAGGGAGATCTGTATTAAATACATGATCATGTTGTCTCTGCAGCGTGACATTTTGCAGCCAGCAGAACTGCTGGAGCCTTGCTCTGCTCTTGCCTGAGGCAAACGTGAGCTTTATTATCTGTTCAGCAATTAGCAGGCAATCTGCTCATTATCAAGCCAATTATCCTGCACTAATAACATGCTTAATCAATCTCATTTTATCAATTATTACATTTTGAGGAGGTGAGTGGCGGATAATGACGCCGTAATTTGAAGTCAGAAAGAGTTTCAGCGATAAGCAGTAAGTTGTTTAGACTTTTGACGATGGAGTGTGGCGCAGGGCACATGTGCAGAGCAATTTCCTGTGTTGAATACGCTCTCAGTGGCCTTTGCTTTAGGAATCTGCATCTGTTTGTGTATATGTGTGTGTGAAGTTGAGCGTGTGGAGATGAATGGGAAGCCGTGAAGCCGCAGGAGCGTGCAAACCGGTGTGTGTTGTGCTTGTGGCGGCAGCTGCTCTGAGTGCAACATTGTCCTCTGTAGATAAGAGGGACGGGGCCGATGTCTCAACTGTAAGACTTATCAAAAGGGACCACGCACCATTACACAGCTATTCTGATCGGCCCCCACACCAGCCATCTCACACACACACACACACACACACACACACACACACACACACACACACACACACACACACACACACACACACACAAAGACATGCAGACTCACTTAAAAACCATATGGACAGATACTTCAAAGGATTTCTTTTACTGTAAAAACTCTCACACTTCATGCTACGTAATCCACAGCAGACCAACGTATCTGCATGCAATTTAGCGAATAAAGGGCAATGTAGTAGCCACAGGCTTCACAATATATTTTGTAGTTTTTTTTAATGTAAAAGATGAATACAAAGTAATTTACACAGGAGAAAATAAATAGCACACAGATTTTAAATTTCTTACAAATATCTTTCTGAGTTGGTACTTTGTGGAGCAACCTGCCACACTTTTAGGTTACAACTCTATCAGTTTGACACATCTATTTTTTGGCTGTTTTTCTTTCAAAAATTGGCTGGAGAGTGCATTCAATCATCAGTTTCCATGTTTCATTTGGAATCTGGACTTTGACTGGACCACTTTGATACAGGAATAGGATTTCATCTAAAAAAAATCCACAGTCGCTTTGTCAGTGCTGTCCCAATTTAGAGTCCTATGGAGCATCCAGTTTTCCTGTCCCATGCAAAGAAGAGCATCCCCATAGAACGATGGTCATGTTTCACTATCAAGATGGTGCAGTGTGGGTGTTAGTTTTCTGCCACGCAAAAGGTTTTACACTGGAAAAGTTGCACCCCCAGATTACAGAGCTGTGGCTCAAGTAAGGAAATCTGGAGGGGGAAACCCATTGGTCATGCATCTCATAAATTTGACCTTTAAGAATATACGTGTGCTTTTTAGCTTAACCTAAGGGTGGCATACACTTACTTGCATCAAACCACACTTTTCAGATTTGTACAAGGAAAAACTATAAGACCATGTGTTGTTTTCCTTCCACATCATACCAGTGTCCTACTTTGTGTTGGTCTCCATATGACAAAATCCCAATGCAATTTTATGTTTCATTTCATTGTGCTTTCTTGTAAAATGACAATAAGAAAATTCTGATTCTGACAAAATGAGAAAAGGTTTAAAAGGAAGTGCACATGCAGTCTGAGGCGGACACACAACATAACAGCAGACACACTGTTTTCTATTCAAAACCACACTCATTCACTCTGTAACCCCCTCATGCAAGTGATTTTTGTATTTAAAAGGCAGCACAGACATAGGCCGTGTTTTCTTGCCACTGCCCATGGATGCCCAGGCAGGATGCCCTTAAGGGCGCACCGAAGACAAGGTATCATTTTCAGAGGTGGCCCACTGGCCCGTGTCAGCCCACTAGGCAGGATATGTGTGTGTTTGAGCCTGCTTGTCGTGATAAAGAGGAGAGGGTGCGGCTGTGGGGCATTAATTACCTGTGTGCTGCTCCTGCTGTGGGAGGCACAAAGGTTGCCTCCGCCGAGAGGCTAATTATTAGGAAAAGAGCTTTTTAATTTACCGCTGTCTGCTGCCATTCCAGGGAGGAAGAGAACCATGTCATTTCAGCACCGCAGCGTGTGCGTTGGTGTGTCAGTGCTAAGCCTTAACAGAACTGCCCAGGTGGCTCTCTGTGTGACCCCTGAGACCTCCGAGGACACGCACAGTTTATCTGGACTGTCATTGTGTCCCAGCGAACCCGCCCTCAGGTAATCACACGAGGAAGAGAGGAGAAAAGGAGGAGAGAAGGAGAGGAGGTGTAAAAGGAGGAGGAGGAGGAGAAGTGGGTTGAGGAGCAGAGATCTGCTGTCAGGTCAGGATTTGTTAGATAGGGAGGAAGGAAGTGGTCGAAAATGTGCTTTTCATCTTACATGTTTTTCACTCTGTACATACAAAAACATTTATAAAAGCTTAATCTTAAATTTGTCTTAATAGTGAGTCTCTTTTCACTCTCTCTCTCTTTGCACATAGAGTAATCAAGTCCTTTACTTCTAAATTGTTTTTGGATTTTTTTTTTACCAATTTTTCTTAAGATTTTCATGGAGTCTAATTGTAAATCTAGCCTAACCACTGAAACAATAACTTACTAAAGTGCTAAATGGAAACCAGAGATTCAGATTCCAATAATTCAAGTTTCTGCAGAAAAGGAAGATTCGGCTTGTGTCTTGTGTAAGAAGCAAGTGAAGGTGGGTATTAAACCCTTTGATAGCCATAGATTTGAATGCTTTGACCTCAGTCTTAAATAAGTGTCCCCTAGCATGATGCTGCCACTCTAGTAACCTTGATACTTTCCCCACTTTGGGACGTGGTGGTGGCATCATCATGCTTTGTGGAGACTTTTCTTCAGGTGGAGCAGGGAAGCTGGGTTGATGGACGGTGCTGAACGTAGGGCTATTCTATATAAATTAAAACAACTATTTCACAATCATGCTGTATTTTGTGTTAGTCGATCCCAGAAAATCTTAAAGAAATACGTAAACATTTCAGGTTTGGACTTGACAAAATGGGGAAAAGTCTATGCTATTAACATGTTTGCAAGGCACTGGGAATGTCACTGCAGTTGGTGAAGGAATAAAGTAGTTTCCACAAGTGCAAACTCATTCCTTAGATCCAAATTAAACCAAATGCTGAAATAAACGCAAACATTGTGTCTCTTGCCTGGTGATGATTCTGCAGAGAGAAATGACATCCAGATTTGGAGCTTTGAGCTCAGGCAGGCAGAAACATATTCATTTAGACTCGCTTTCGTCTCACATTCCCTGTGCCACCTAAACTCACCCCATCTCACCCCAATTCATCGGCAGGCCTTTAGCATTCACAGACACAGCTGCACCCTCGCAGTAGGAGGGTGTGGGGGAGAGAGGGGCGGCGTGGGTTGTGAATTTTTCAATCAGCGCCCTCCTCCGCCTCCTCTGTATGACTTTTTTTTTTCAGAGCTCGCTCCCAGCTCTACCTTCCTGCAGCCTGTCAGATCAGGCTCAGACTGTCTAACTGCTCTGTCTGCAAAATGAGTGAATCGAACCACTCACTGACACCGCCACTCCGCAATGCACCCCCTGGTAAGAAAAAACCAGCGGGGGGTCTCGGTTTCCTGACACGCAATGATCTCTCAATCTAACTGGAAGTAATCCAGTTAGCGTATGCACACGGCATCCAGTCTTGACGCCTTTATCGCCCCAAACCGCCTCACCTGCCCAGCCCCCTGCTCATGATGTTGCAGCTCAGAATTTAAAAGCTGTAGGGGCTGAACTGATTGGTGTGCAACTAGTTTGCTGGGTAGTTTTCGTCACCTACTGCACTATCTGCTTCAAGGCGTGTTCCTCCCTGATTTTTGTTATCCAGAAAGAGTTGTAGCATCATCACAGAAAAGACCGAATATTTCAAACAATTCAGGTTATGTAGGATTGCTTTCTAAGAATCTGCTGTCATGTTTGACTGATGACAATCACAAAAATGATTGACAGGAGGGATCAAATTAAAGTACACTTTCCTTCCACAAACTCCTAAAGTTAGGTTGTAAGTCACTCATATTGTTCAGGAGTAATTTTAGAAAATTCTCTCTTCACATTGCCCCGATTCATTGATGTTTGCAGGATGTTTTTTTTAGCCAGCTCATGCTAGTGTCAATTTAAACTCTTGACTAGGCTGGGAAAATGCAACCTCTCGCTGTGCCAGGAGTGCCTGGTCTCCTCAGACAGTTTTCTGACAGACGGGTTTACGACTTGGTGTCAGTAGCAATTCTGTGGCACATTACGGTCTTAACTTTGGTAATCTACGTGAAAGGTTAGTGTTCCGGGATTTTTCTAGTTTGTTCAAATTTACATTAAACCTGTATCTTGGGCTTGTTCGGGGTGAAAAGGAGTTCAGATGTTTTGTGATTATTTTTTGTTTCTCTGTGCACACTGAGTCTTGGAGGGAACTTAGTGGGAGGTCGACTCCTGGAAAGATTAGCAAGCCTCTAGTGTTTTCCATTTGTAAATAATCTTTCTCCTTGTAGCATCATGAACTGTGAATAGTTTGCACTATTCTCACTTCTCCAAAGCAGTAAAAATAACAAAAAAAAAACTTCTACTCAAAAACATTGATAAATAAAAATGATCGCATAAGATTAATAGTCAACGATTACCAGCTTGTCACAGTCAGTAAATATGCATTCTGTCGAGGCTTGTTTGTCAGATAAAGGCAGGTTTTGAACATATCAACTTTTAAGCAGATGTTAAACACATTTTACCTTAATCCCACATTTCTGTATAAAATTAGATTGTTTTTTATTAAACTAATGTCATATTGCAATCAGAAATGTTATGTTTTCATTAGCTTTAAGCAGAAAATAGTCCAATTAAAAGAAATAAAGTATTGAAAATGTCAATATTTTGTCATTAATCTTCATAAAGTGTTTAGCTTAGTAAATTGAATCTCTGAAATAAATGAACTTTTTGAAAATGTTCAAATTTATGGTTGAATGCATCCAGTTTTTTTTTAACTGATTAAGACTTAGGGACCCAAATGTGTTTCTATAAAAGTTACAGAATTTAACTCCTGTACAGAGGAGTGCATTTCAAAGAAACTTTTTGTAAAAGAGGGTAGTGGAGGATCCGATTCCTTCTGTTTTGTTCTGATCTGCATGACTTATTGTCCCAAGCTCTCTATCCTGAGGACCTGTTATTGTTCAACCAATAAGCGCCTTTCCCCCTCATTTAAACAGAACTTTACAGACCAAAGGCACATGACTTAAACATTAAACCCGACGCTGCGGTTGTGGATACATGTAGGTCCAACTTAATTTAAATTTACCAAGGAAAATTGTGTTGTCAAAGAACATAATGCAGAAGCCGCAGGGCTGTGGAAGTAATCATGATTAAAATATAATCTTAAAGGGCTACTTTTCAGGGCATGCAGTCCTAAACAAAAAAAAACTATTATGAAGAAAATGAATATGTAAATGAAAACAGAACCATGCCATATGAATACTATGTACAGTTGATCTAAAATTAATGCTAATGCTAAAGTTAATATTGATATAGGCTGAACGTTTTGGATCAGACTCAGTCGGTTTTGATAAATTCAGCTATGGTTGCCAGGAAAATGGTTGAGAAGAAAACAATAGAAAAAAGAATAGAAACTGTTTAAGAAATGTTTTATCCTTGAATCTCAAGCCAATTTTTATTGCTGCTTTTCTATAAGATAAAAAGAATGACCTTAAAAATGGCTGGAATTTGATGAAATTAATTAAACAAGTATTTTCAAAAATTTGTTGAAACTTAAAACATTTTTGCATTTTAGTATTTTAAGCATAAAGAATAGTATTTGTTTTAAAGTTCATTTAGGTTAAGAAAAAAATAAACAGACAACCTTATGACAGCCCGCAAAACGTCTAAGTGTAACGCAAAAGGTATAATTTTACCAGGGTTGTTATAAAATAAATACATTTAGTTCTAATTAGACAAAGGGTGAAACAAGTTTATTAAAGCCTATTATAACTGGTGCGCTCTACACTGTTCATGCCTTAAAACTAACAAAAACATTGTAGTGACATGTTACTGGTTTGGCCTAAACAGAAACCGGAGCAGCGCAGCCATAGCAGCAATAAGTGCTTTCTATGACTGCAAAGTATTGCAGTGTGAACTTCACAGCTCAGCAGAATAAAAGCATCGTTTGATGTGGAGGAAGACGGCAACAGCAAAATCTCCCCTGAATTGCGAGCGACTGGCTTGGCCCCGGCCTCTGCAGCGAAACTAACTGGCTAAAGTTGTCAAGCTAAGAGGTCATGACTCTCACCCGCATGGAATAAGACGTTCACAATGTGAAGATGGGCCGCTGTTGCCATGGGAACAACCTGCCAAATCCAGGGAGTGAGACGTATTTAAATGGAAATCTATCTAACCCCCCTCCCGTCCCACAGCTACCACTTCTGCACAAATCCAGATTCATTTCAGACAACCCCGTCAGGCTCTCCTCGCCCTCTTCTCCCTTGTCTCGGTGCATTTGGCCATGCCTGGTCGCACCACACAGACGGCACAGCCCAGAGGTTTTTAAGCAGATTATGGAACTGGTGGGGGCTGGAGGTGCGTGCACAGAAACTCATAAGCACAGAGAGGAAAAGAAAGCCTCACAGGAACTTGGGAGAGACTGGGAGAAGGGGAGGAGGTGTAGGATTGATTTAATTGAAATTGTCATGTCCCTGCTTGAAACTGAGACCAACTAATTCTAGCTTCAGTGTGGATTTATGAAATGATACCAGCCATTTTGGGAGGACAGAGGAAGTGGATGCTGGCGGGGACGAAGGGGGGGAGTTGAGGCTCAAGGATTTGGCCGAGGATATGTTGTGACATGGGCTAAGTGGAAAATTAAGGTTGAAGTTTTTTCCGTCTCAGTTTCTACCTTTAAATCCGGTGCAGCACAGAAATGCTGAGCCTGATGCTGATGAAGAAAAATAAGAAAGAAAACTGGACAGGACAGACCAAAGAACGAGGGCGAAGGGAAATTTTCTCCTTCAGTTTGTTCATCCATGGGTATTTAAAGTGCGCTGCAAAACTTTTTGTTTGATGTCTTTTGTATCAGGAGTTAAAAAGCATCATAAAAAAAGTGTGGCTATAACAAGAACATTTGACGATGACTGTAATGAAAGTGTATCTCAAAAGAATCAACAAAAGCTGTTATTGGGTTCATGAGAACGAGACAAAATTTTAGCAATATTTTGAGAAAAACTAAGAATTCTCTGTTTTGTACATAAAATAAAAGTTTCACAAAGAATCTGTCAGGATCGTAGAGTAACTTAATTTAGGTTTGACAGGCGTTCTTTAAAAGTGTTATGTTGTAAGAGCATAAAAAATTGAAAATGAAAAGAAAAATACTTCATAAATCTCAAGCAGTGTTTTAGCAAAACCCTTTTAAGTCAGAATCAGTCCAAGGCTAATTGTAAGCCAGTTGCAGTATTTCTCGCAAATAAATCCTTATTAGTTTCCATCACGGTTTCTTTTTCCTGAGTTTGGTATCCAGAAAGGCTGCTGGTCATGTCACCTGTTTGCCATATCACCTTTGCCATTTTTCCACTGCCTTAACCAGCAACAGATCATTGGACAAAAAAGAACCAGAACCACGCAGATAATTTGTGATGTAAGGATAAAAGCTACAAGAGAAGAAAAGAGAATTTTTCACAGCGTCACACAGTTGCAGACTATCTCCAAAGTACAACGCACAGAAAGACAGAAAGAAAGGAGCAGGACGCTGGAACACATCTGGAAGCCAAGTGCATCCTCACTCTGGAGATGATGACATCCTGAAAATAAAAGAATGTCTGCAGGCATATCTATCAGTTTCTTACTTTGTGAGCTTCAGAATTATTGTTTTAGTGATGCTACTATAGCAGATGTGAGTTAGCTCGGCCTGGCGCTGCACAGCTGCGACTGTAACGATGGTGATATGATGGTGACCAAGCAGGTGAGCAGTGGTGTCTGTATGCATCTAACAGCTGCGACACCTAAAATAAAATAATGATTTAAATCAGGCTTTCTTTGGGTTGAAAGGAAATATTGTCAAAGAGGTTGTATTTATTATTATCTTCCACTTATCCGGGGGAAGATTGTGAGGCAGCAGCCTAAGCAGAGAGACTCGGACCCCCGTCTCCCCAGACACTTGGACCAGTCCTCGTGGGGAATCCCAAGGCTTTCTCAGGTCACCATAGAAACATAGTCCCTCCATTGTGTATATAGGCATGTTTTAATTCCACTAAAGTTCAGGGTTTACAGACGATTCCATGGCAAAGCCTCACAATACAGAAGTACTGGAAAAATGGAACAAAAGCCGAAATCTTGATAAGCCAGACAAAATCTCCCTGTTGTCTGCATGTTTTCTCAGTCATACCTGTTGACAGTCAGTGCTGCGGTTGGGGTTATTGCAAAATAAGATAAATGAACCGTCTTTGTTGGCTCCTGCAGAAAACTGGTCACCTTTGACAACAATGCTTTTGAAACTCTGTGTTCTCCCTCATCTTGTTTACAAAGTATCAACATTCAAATGGTCACATCTTCTTCGTTTTTTTATTTATGTGCAATGATGTTATTATCAAGCTTAGAATCCACAATTTCTTGGAATCTGTAAATAACTCCAAACGTCCCGGGTGCAGACTTGCTCCTGGTTTTGTTGTGTCACCGCTTATCTTAACCTTCCAAGCAAACAATATCAAAAGGATGAGTAAATTCCTCTCCTTTCAGTACAGCTTGATCACTACAATCAAAAGTATTCTTTGAGCTTTATTGGGGTCAGTGAGGGGCAAAGAGGTTAGCAAGTGAATACCAAAGTAGCCCATTCCTCATTCTTGCCCTTAGGCCTCTCTTGATGGCTGCACCTGATCCACGGATTCCAAGCAGCCGAGTTTCTTCAGCTTGCTCACAAAATGTGCAGCTAACCTCCCACTTTGTGTTGCCACGGTTTGGTATCTGCAAACTGAAAATCGATTCATGCAGTTTTTTATATTGTGCAGCTCTTAGCAGCCTCGGCTTTGCCGCAGTTTGCCTTGAGTAGACGCTGATAATTTGTCCCATTAACATTAGCCTTGACCAGGTTCCTTGGGGAGAACAGTGTGTGTAGGATGATTCTTCTTATTCCACCAGCTTGCCGCCCACAGCCTCGCTCTTTAGTGTTTACCTGTATATTTTACTGTGCAGAAGGACCTAATTAATCAGCGAGTGCTCTCTGTAGGTCCATACTAATGCGCTGTTTGTGATTAATGACAGTTTGAGGTTAATTTTGCACACCTCCAAATGTGCCTCCCCTGTGTATGTTTCCATAGACACACAGTTGCTTCTGTTTTCCTGGAAAAGTTTTCCCACTACAAATCTATTAATGAGTCACTTAATTTTCAGAGCTGTTTTGCACCTTATTAGCAGTTTCTTCGGTCTGTTTTACCCCTGGATTGATGCCGTTTACCGTTTTAATCTAGCTCTGATGAGAAGGGAAATAAGAACCTTCATTTCTCTGCAGTATTTAAATTTAAATCAATGATCCAGCTTGACCAGGGTTATATTTAGAACTTTTTCTTGTGAAGGTAAGACGTCCTGGTTTTTACAGGGGCTGTATCTGAATCCCCTCATGTTCTTTTAGAATATTTTTCTTCTTTTACGTTGAGAGACATTTAGAAAGGAGTTAATGTGCTGTCTTACCCGACCTTACCTCTAATTACTGATCTGTTCATAACTCTTCATCACATTCTTTCAATCCCATGCTCTCTCACCCTAAGCCGTTCATCTCTTCATCCTTATCACTCATCCCTTCCTCCTTCATCCTTACCTCATCTGTCCTCCTCACCTTCTCATTCATTTGTCCTGTTTGTTTTCGCCTCTCCAGGGTTACCAGTTAACTGCAAATGCTACTTTGTTATTTGCATTTGCAGCTCACTATCATGAAGTAATCCAAATTGGGACCATGGGAATGGGCAAAAATAAATCCATAATCTCAATATTGTGATATTAAGTAACCCTAGAGATGCGTTGCATGTTGGCTTTCCCAGTTGTGCAGAAAAAGAAAGGCGACCATGATTAGTTTTCTTCTTTCCTGCCAGTTCCAGCTTTACTGACTTGCAGTGGCACAACAGCTTATTAATTTAAACTGGCAAGTGTACTTGTTGCACACAGTATATAAAACCTGTTTTTCACTGATCATCGGGAGCTGATTACACAGTGACTCTAAAGGGTTAAGCTGTATAACTGCATTATGAGGCTTTTAACTACTGCTCAGTCTCTTTTTTTCCTCTCTTTTCCTCTTTTCCCATAGTTAAATGCCATTCCTGGATTTTTCTCTGACAGCATGAGATGTACATTTTGCCTTTAAATTTCCTTTGGTCAACTAGTGTATGCTCAGTTTGGAGATGTCAGCACGCTCCTCGCCAGCTAAAAGTCCTATTCCACCAGGATGAAAGATAAAAGGGTTCCATATATAAAAGGCTGGGTTCAGACTTACAGAAATCATGGATTGTTCCTTTTAAGCGGCACAGCATGACCCGTGTAATTGAAGCCAGAGTAGAGATCAGATACAACACATAACACAGCTGCAGTAGCAAAGGCGTTAAGGAGCTTTGGTTTGAGTTCTGGTATATCACTAAAATAACCAACCTTTTTATAAGTTCCTCAAAGACTAATCTCTGCAGAGCCAATCGACATTCTGTCTGATTTGTCATTAAAATTATTGTTCTGTCGAATATGAAGCAGGGCCTTAATACGACAACTTAGTGATTGTTTTTGGCAAAATGACCTCCAGACTGAAATGCTTGTTTACTGTTCAGACATGAGCAGGTTTACAATGCTCCAAAAGGTGACCTAAAAAGCAAACATCCCTCTAAAGCTGCACTATTTCCATTAGATTACCTCTGAAACCTAAAACACATGAAGGCTTTTTTCATTCTTGATCTATTCTGGATTTGCGATTAAAGACAGACTCACCAGTGTCAGGCTCACTGCTGTCTGATATGGATAAATGTACATGTGAATCAAAGATAGTTTAAACCCATTTGACCTCAGAGTAGATCACTTTTCCAAGAATGGAAAAGCAGATGAATACCATTATGTGTGCTTCTATAATGTCAGTCTAGAAAGGTTTGCTATGGTATGCCATCTGATCTTCCACACTCCAGTGGTACGGTGTTAAAAGTTTGTGGGGCATTTTATTATGGCCTGGTGCCAAAGAGCCGCGCTGAGTGCATCTGTCTCGGAGTTGATCAAAGGGAGTGACGGACAGAAAGAGGCATGTCGACATCTCAGCCCCTTATTTTCACAGACAATGGGAAGATATTTGAGAAATTCAACTTCACGAATGATTTGATTTTCCCTCTAAGACGACTGCTAAAACTAACCAAAAGAAAAATAAAGCCGTCTCGTGGTTGTCTCGGTAACAGTTGCCACTGCTTTGTTGTCTTTCCAGACGTTTTCCCCCCAAAAATGATTCCTCCCCCACCCCAAGTTATAATGCACCCCTGGGTTGTGCCGTGGACTCAGTATGTTTGATGTTTTCACGTGTCCCCTGCCAAATGCTTCCTCTCCACTGAGCATGCTAACGACCACCCCAGATGGACTGCTTCACTTCCTCTGAGAGCTGCCTGTGAATGCTCACACCGAGACAGAAAGACGGACAGAAGACAGACAAACAGAGGAAGAGGAGTGTCTCGCAATAGAAGGGAGACAAATGATGAAGGCTCGGTCACGTAATGGCTCCCAACAGAACTCGGGAGGCTTTTGATGCACATTGACATGCAGGAGGTGGCCTCACGCAAACGAGCATTTCCACCGAATTACACTGATATTCACACATGGCTGCCAAACACAACAGTCACCACTGGAAAAGGATCAGAACTGATAGGAGACAATATGGGGGTTTGTGCATTCTCACGGAGTCTGTGTAGGTCTTTGTTTGGCTACCCTGGTTTCCCTAAACAGAAATAAAACATTTACTCACAACACTGAAAGTCCCTGAATATCAAAAAAAGAAAAAAAAACAACTGCCAGAAATGCTTCTCGACACTTTTATTAAGATAAGAAATTCGCCGTGCTATGACCGACACTGCAGGCCAGCCATCCGTTCAGAAACCTACACTTGTTAACCAGCTGCTATCAGCTTGTTTTGTCTGGTGCTGTTTGCAACTTGTGCTAAGAAAGCCAAACTTGCAGCGAAGTGTTTTGTTAAGTAATCTTACGTGGTGAGCCGTGTTTTCATTGTGACAGGATTACAGCTTAGCTAAATTCTGGTCTCTTTATAATGGTACACATCACACCATCAGATCATCAAAACCATTTTATTATCTTCCAAATGGCAATCTCAGTCACTAATGAGAAAATATTGTCTAAATTAACATGAAATCCAAATTTACTGGTTGTGCAGCAACTCTTAATGACAACAAATGCCAGCAAGCATTCATGATAACTGGCACTGAGTCTTTGGCATTGTTACGGGGAGATTTTGCCCCAGTCTTCCTTGTTTTAATACAGTCAAGCTGGAAGGTTTTAAAAAATAGAACAGTTTGAAGTTAAGCCACAGCTTCTCAGTTGAATTTAAGTTCAGGTCTTAACTAGGCTGCTCCAAAGTCTACACTAGGATTTTTTATTTAAACAATCAGAGTTGGCGGGTAGGTGTGATAGATTACTGTGCTTATGCATAATCCCAGAGTGCTTCAAAGTTGAACATTGTCCTTCAAGATTTTCTGGTGGAGAATAGAAAACATGGCTCCATTATTACAACAAACCATCCAGGTCCTGAAGTGTGTAGACTAGACCATTACGCTGCTATCAGCGTTTTTGACTGTTGCGGAGATGTGTTTTTTTCAAATGTGGTGTCATTTTTTTTTGTATCAAATCAGAGATGCTGGTTGGGTTGTGTTGAGAAAATATATTTAAAATAAGCTAGTTTTAAAATATAATATGACTTGATGGAAAAAGCCAAATGATAGTGTT
>CAEGAF010168103.1:0-21020 GCA_903067075.1 Micropoecilia bifurca | reverse complement strand
GCAGTTGGGCACAATTTCGCAACACCAAAACCGTGAGTGAAACAATGACTAGTGCAGATGCTATATAAAGTACTCGAACCAATTTTTTATTATTAGACATCCATATTTGTAGTGAATGGAACAAATCATGTCCCGTTCAATACCGGACCGGTGGCAACATAACTATGGCGTCTATTCTATGCGCCTTATAATGCGGTGCGCCTTATATGTGAAAAAAGTTTTAAAATAGGCCATTCATTGAATGTGCGCCTTATAATCCGGTGCGCCTTATAGTGCGGAAAATTCGGTACCTTGTTTTGAGTCGTCTTTAAGAACTGTACAGTGTGTTCAGTGTTCAAAAATGTTTAATTCACGCCTTTTAGCCAAGAACTGTCATTAATTATTTAGATTAGGAGTAGAGGAGTCATTCAGCAAGTTTGTCAGAGAGTAATGGTAGAGTTTCACTCATTTAAAACAAAGACAGGATAATTTAATGAATAAATGATTAATTTATCAAATTATGAGAATGATTCACACAGCTAGCAACTATAAACATTCTCTGTGCATTATTAGTTAGGGATGGGTAGTCATTTTTTTCCTGTATAAAACCGTTGACTAAACAAAAATTTCCAATTTTTTTTCTGAGAGCAATAGACATTACAACAGCACAATAAAGTGGAACCACACTGACAACTGAATCTTTATATTTATATTTTAAAAAGTGATCAAAAACTGTTTGTTTTTCTAATAATTTAAGTTAAAGTTTTGATTTCTGAGCATATCTAAGTCATTAAAAACTCTGCTTTCTGCATCAATGTTTAAAAGTATAAAGTAGAACTGCTAAATATGTATTTTTTTTATCTGTAAAAACATGGCAAAGGAGTGAACTGATCAGCATCTACCAAAGTTTAGCTCTTTGTTGGAGCTGAATGTCCCACATGCCTCCTACAGACTTAAATTATTCTAAAAATAGCTGAGTCTTCACCCAGTAACCTCAATGCCAAAACGCGTTGTTGTTGACAGCACTTAGGTGTGTTCACTGACTGGAGAAAGATGGGATTTTGAGTTTCTGACCACATGGGCAGAGGTAAAGACTTATTAAGCTGAAAATCATCTGGTTCTGGTGAACTTAAGTTTTCTTGGTGCTGTTTTCTTGGAGCTTGTTAAAAACATTGAAAGCATTTACTAATGTTTTCTGCAGATAGTAAAAAATAAATAAAAAGAATTGTGCGTTTAGACTGCTTCAGGAAAAGAATAATAGCCTCTCAGCTGAGTGCTGCATTAGATCGTGTCTAGGAGGGAGCAGCTATCAATCACAAGGCTCTCCTCTTGATATCTAAAGGGAAAGTAGATATTCAGAGACTCCAATCAATACTACCAGCAGTGCTTTTTTCTTGTTGATACGTTGAGCTTTTCTGACATTGCAGTTGGTAATGCAGCTTCTTTCCTTACAGTTCAGCCCCAATTTTTGCATTTAGATTATTTACAGATCAACAAATATGAACTGAACGTAATGCATTTGATAAATGACAGTCCATAAATGTTTTGTGTTAAGAGGCCGAAGAAAATAGCTGAGTGGAGTGTTTTTTTATGATTTTATTCAACATAAAGCATTTATTATGAGTTCCTATAGGATGCATTCAGCATGCAAGAAATAAACAATACACTGTGGAGCTGAGAGACCGGCTAGCTTTCTGTAACCCTCAGCTTCTGCCTCATCTCTTGGGATGCTCTTACACCGTCAGGCCCACACACACAATCCCTGAAGGCAGCAGCATATTTTCTCATGTTTACTGAAGCTAAATGCTTGGCTTGGCTTGCCAGCGAATAGTATTTGATCTAATAGACGGAATTTATGGTGTCTGTATTTATAAATGTCTCTGTCGGTCTGGAGAGATCTATGAATACAAACATATATGTATTTAAAATGTGTAGTGTGTCTGAAGATATTTATTTTATTTATGGAACAACAGCTAATATCTTGAGGGTAGCTCTGAATTGACAAGAATATTAAGAAAAGTTAAATAACAAAAACTTCAAAGTTCCAATCAAAACCATTGAAAACCGTGTCTGAGGAGAAAATAAATTAAAATTGTACTTGGCCTCATGTTTATTTTTCTTTTCTTTTCTTTTTCTCTCTCTCCAGGAGTTGGAGATCAAGAAAATGGCTAAAAGCGGCAACAAGGAGGCTTGTAAGATTCTTGCCAAGCAGTTAGTTCAGCTTAGGAAGCAGAAGAACCGGACGTACGCTGTGAGCTCCAAGGTTACCTCCATGTCAACGCAAACGAAAGTCATGAACTCTCAAATGAAGATGGCTGGTGCCATGTCTACCACAGCCAAGGTAACATCCTACACCATATTAGCTGCTCTGAGGTCAGATGTGCTAAATGTTTAGGAATTACTTCCACCTACATGTTGTACATATAAACACCCAGAAAAATGATCACATGGTTTTTGGGGATTTTTTTTGTCTTGACTTTTTTGTGTCATAATGGAAACATTTATGAGAAAATGGTTATTGTAGAAGCTATATGTGTTTTAAGGAAAGTCCCAGCATCATTGTTAATGAAGTGAGACGAGCGTTTAATGGCCAGGAGCGAAGTATTCTACAACCACACACTGACAGGTTAAATATAATTAGGCTTCAGATTAATGGAGGGTGATGAGGTGTGATCGCTTTAAGACAAAAATATTAGTAACTTAATATATGCACTAAGTTTATTTTGACACAAATATATGGGTGCGATTCTTTATGATGTAAAGAAAGAGAAATATTTGAACCAATGGAAAAGCGCGTCAGTCAACAGGAGATAAGATCTTGGATATGATGTCATCCTTAGTGACCCAAGTAGGTCACATTTATGTTTCTATGATGTGGAAATGAATGATCAGTCTGGGTTTAGACCTTCCTGCTGCTCTTATCTCTGCAACAATGGAGGCGGTACGAGACGTACAGCCTCTTATCTAAATCCAAACTAATACTGTATTTTAGTTAGACATTTTTTCCTAGCTTGGCTGGTCTTGCAACTTATGTATGTACCCCCCCCCCCCTTCATGACGCATTATTTATTGATGTAACCTATACTCTGGAGTGACTTACAGTTGATAAAATGCAATAGTTTTCCACCAAAGTCGTTCTAATGCCGAGCTTTAGCTGCTGCCAGAACTGGTTTTATAAAAAACACACAATTCTTTATGGAAACGTAGCGATTAGTAATTTTTAATCCCTGGCTTTGTTTATTCTTTTAAAACGGCCCATTTCTGCTTGATCAGCTCGGCCAGTATCCTAACAAACCAAGCATGGAAGTATTTTTATGCCTTTGTGAGCAGTTTTTACAACCTGCACTGCTCTTCCAAGACGGCTGAAAAAGATTTAATCCCGCTTCCTTTCTGTCGTATGAAGACGATGCAGGCTGTGAATAAGAAAATGGATCCAGAGAAGACACTGAAAACCATGCAGGACTTCCAGAAGGAGAACATGAAGATGGGGATGACCGAGGACATGAGTAAGAGCACATGATGCACAAACGCATGTGGTGTTTATAAGATTTTAACAAGGATTTAGAGGGTTAATATGAGAATGTATATTTGGTAATGAAAGAATAAGCACAAAAAAAACCTACCTTAAAGTTTCAATTTGACTTTAAAATTATATATATATTTTTATATTCCCTCTCCCTATATCTTTATCTGTCCAGTCAACGACACTTTAGATGACATTTTTGATGAATCTGGGGATGAAGAAGAATCTCAGGACATTGTCAACCAGGTGCTGGATGAGATCGGCATTGAGATCTCAGGGAAGGTAAGACACCGACTCTGATGTCGTCTATTTGACGTTACTCTAATAAATTTAAGCCCTTATGCTCTCACCGTTACCTAAAGGAGAATCGTAAGCATTTTGGGAGGATAAAAAGAAATGGGTTTTCTGCTGATTTTTACAGCCTGTCTTTCCTAAATGAGGTAAAAGCTGTTGGCTACAAAAACAATACACTCTCCACATGGCTTTTCTTTTATCTGCTGTTAAAATGCGCAACAGCTGCCGCACGGTGGGGCTCGCCTACAGCTCTTCAGGCCTGTTACTGCCACGCTGTCCGTCTGCTGTGTGTCTGGCTCCCCCTGGGGGGCTACATGAATTATTACCTCTCTGCACACAGCAGAAATCCACACGTCGTCCAATAAATGTACCCACAGCTGCAGTGAGCATAGAGACAGCTTGATAATATTATTCTTTGTCTATAAAATACCGAAAGGAAAAGTCTTTCATCAGAGCTTCAGCAATGCGTGAAATCCATTAAGGTGGAGAAAACTAAATTGTTCAGTTTAAAGTAGTAGAAATGTGCTAAGAGTGCTTCAGACGATAAAATTATTTCTTCTTTTTTTCGTTTTTGTTAACGAATTGTATAATACCAGGTATTCTGTGTCGCAAAAGGCTGCAGCACTGGATGGTTTACCATCAAATATGTAGCAGCAATATGTGCCGACACTGAAATCAACTATAAACTCTCTAAAATACAGCAACATTTGTTTTTCTTTTTTTTTTTAAACAAAGTTGCTTCGTCTTCTCACATTAGGTTTCTAAAATCTCTGAAGCTGTCATCTCAAAGAAAAATATCTTGTTGTACAAGAGAGCACAGCTAGCTCACTAATTTTCAATTGTTTTTATTTTTGTATTTATTTATTTTTCTGGTAGGGTGGGAAAACAATCCTTTACACTTGATTATTTAAAAAACAAGGGTTGTGTGATTATTTAATAATTCTTCCTGCTGATGGGATCTCCTGCCGATCTTCTGGTTTCAGATGGTCAGAGCACCAGCTGCAGGGAAGAACGTCCCCGGTGCCGTCGCTGCCTCCTCCAAAGGAGCCACCATTTCCGACGACGAGATCGAGAGACAACTTCGAGCTCTGGGAGTGGATTAGTTCTCTAATGTTGTTCAGATTCTAAGCTGGTGCAACTCAAAACTGTTTGATACAGACTCTTGTCGGATGCACTAGTTCTGTCATTGTTTAAAAGCTGCATACACTATTCTACACACACAAAGGCAAAAAGGCAGAATTTTCTCACATTGTTATGCATATTGCCTTAAAGTTCATTGGACGTGTATTTATGAGAAAATATTTATTATGATACTAGAAAGGCCACAACTTGGCCCAAAGGACTGTGGTAATCTGTCTTTGGAAGGGCTAGAAATGCAGTTTGGAAATGTCTTTTCCATTTGACTGTTTGGCCAGCTTTTAGTTTGTCCTGCAATCAGTGATGGATGCTCTTTCTCCAGGAAGTTTTAATGCAAGACTTGGTGATTAAAAACAGCTTTGGGGTTGTCAATAAACAGATGGCTCTTGCTTTCTTTTTCTCAGATCATTTACCTGATGTTTGTGTTGCTTCGGGTTCATTTAAACCCACCCGACTCGTTTTCTCGGAGTAGATCCACCTCCATTAAAACTCCCAGTGGACAATTTAGCTTTCTTTTATCGCTTACAGGACATTTACAGCCAGTTGTTGGAATAACCATCCCTAACTTTGCCACTAGAGTTTGATTCAGGCTTAATGGAAGACTGGCAGGATTTTAAATTAATTGTCTGTTGATGTAAAGTAATTAAATAAGGTTTTATTTGGCTTCTACGTTGTTTGATTTAATCAGCGATTGCAGAAAAGCGCTGACTCTGCAGTCTCTTTTCTCTCTCGGCTGCTGTGCAGTTACTTTCTTTAGGAATCTTCATCTGGCTCTTACAAAAGAAACTACACACACATGCACACTACAGCTACGAAATGATGGAAGTGCATGTTGAAATGACACTGTGATTTCAAGTGTTTTATGTCTGACTTTCCAACAAAGTGAATTGTTAATGTCAGCAGTTTCAGGCTCTGTGTGAGAGATGGTGATGTCTGTTCAATGAAACGTTGTATCTTTCTCTTTCTGGCTGTTTAGTTCCACAACGTTCATTCAAAATGAACTGAAACTGTCATTCTTGCACGCGTGTAACACACATAGCCCAACACACTCCACTGAGGTTTTGCAAATCATTTCTTCCTCTATCATGCACCAGTCTAACATAATTGTAAACCGAATTAGGGTCTTAACAGATTTTGATGAGTGCTGTTGCCTGGGTGGGAGTTTGTTTTCAAAGACATCCGTACTCATGTTTGTTTACTTCTTTGTCATTGTAAATTGATTCTGTAAAAGGTTTATGGCTTTTATAAGGAATAAAGTTACCTCAGGTACGATTCTGATTGGTTCTCATACTGTTTTTCCATATGGACAAAGTTAATTTTGAACTTTCTTATAACACCAGATGTCCGTCTCAACCAAAGTGTAGAAAGAAGTTGTGAGAAGTTAATGTTTATTATTTCATTTTTCAGAAATAACATCCCAGTGAATGAAATGTCATCCCCTTTTGCAAAAGTTTTGGTTTTCTTTATTTTAAAACACACACAAATATTAAGTTGAAGTTCTTTAAAAATTACTATTTCCTCTGGTATATCTAAAAATAGAAAGTTGTCTTTTTTTAAAAGGTCATGCAACATTTGCAATTAAAGTTTTCTGTAGCTGGACTGAGTTCAAAGATGACTTGTTAGATTGTAAAGGCTCCAGACTTATTTTTGCTGTATTGTTCTTAAAAGAAACAAAGTGAGTTTGTTTGTGATCATTTCAGTTTCAGCCTCTTACCCAGAATGCCTCTGCATTTCTACATACATACATACATACATGCCTTTGATTACATGATGTCAGGTCCATATGTTGGAAAACAGCCAGAAATGATTATCACCCCAGAAAATAATTTTGTGGCAATTTGTTCTATTTCTTCTCCAAATATGGTTTTAAAATGACATCCAAAACGTTCAACTGATTGCATCTCACCAGACTTTATTGTGCCAGTCTGGTGAATAAAGTCTGAATATTTGGACTGTCCTAATATTCTGCAGCTCATTTTGAATTATCTTCATTATTTTTTCTTTAGAAGTGCTGTGTGAATACACTTTTTGACACTATCCTTTGTCTTCCATTGC
The DNA here is from genome assembly GCA_903067075.1 of Micropoecilia bifurca. Classification (NCBI taxonomy): domain Eukaryota; kingdom Metazoa; phylum Chordata; class Actinopteri; order Cyprinodontiformes; family Poeciliidae; genus Micropoecilia; species Micropoecilia bifurca. The sequence continues at coordinate 14,032 of CAEGAF010168103.1, read as the reverse complement.
TTCCACTTTTTGGAAGCAATGGAAGTGTGTCACTCTTAAAGTCAGTGAGGTTCGGTGATCATTACTGGTGAGGCGATGGCTTTTGCGGAGATTTTTCCAGATTTAGAAAAAAACTACATCTAATGCAAATATCTAGATATATGCTTGACATATTATGGTAACTTTCTCAAGCATTTGCTTAAATATTGTGGAAGTCGAGACAATTCAACAGAGACCCGTTTGATCAACATGACAAAAGCAGTTGAAACTGTAGGAAGAAGCAGAGAACTGAACCTGTATGACGTCCAAAAGCTTTGCAATTTGTCGAAAGGAACAATATATATATATATTTTTTTATTTGTCCAAGTGACAAATTGATTTGAGAATTAAGCAAGCAGTTTGGAGAATTTCAATTCTGTTCTGAGAAAAGCACCAACTCAGTGACAGAGAAAAACTGTAGTTTGGTTGTTGCTGACATCTAGTGTGAGTTTCATGTCAATACCGTTATTAGAAATATGCTGAGAAAAATACTAACTTAATATGTATCCCTGCTGTAAGCCTAAATTCCTACAACATAAATTCTACACATTAATCAATACAAAAAAAGGTTGTTTTTCTTTTTGAAGTATGCTGACAAGCCAATGATTTTGGCTCATTTCTGTATATATGGCAACCTTTACCAACGTTTCCATCATATGGTGCTGTCACAAAACAAAATTACACAGTTTAAAGATTCATTAGCAAGCAATGTAATTGGGGAGAGATAGGGTGAAATGAAATTATTTAGTAAGTGAATGAATTACAGTAATTCTGGAACTCTTATTTGCAATGCAGAGAGCAAACCAAGAAAGTCGAGCAACTGTTATTGCAAAAAGGATTCGAGTGAGTGATTGTTTCTTCTTCAGTGTGGTGATTGTTCAAGATTGTTCACTCCTTTGGGTGAGCTGGGATCAGGACCTCAATGGTGCAACTTCAACCCAAAAGAAACATCAAGAAGAAAACAATATTCCACAAAATGTACGCCAGGGCTGGTTAAATGTTTTTGTTTTCTGCAGAAAAAAAAAATCCTTTAGGCGACTTGTAACATCTGTAAAATGGACTGCAGAGATGAAAACTATGAAGCTCACCATGAATCTTGTGCCACGCTGTGTGAAGTACCTGAGCGCATCCTAGTCTGGGGATTGTCTCTGCTCTAAGGGAGTGGGCTCACTATTTTTGCCCTAAAACGCTGCTATGAACGAGGGCTGATATCAAAACATCGTTCAGGAGCAAAGTGGTGATGAACAGTGTTTTCCCCAGCATGGTGGTGGGGGTGGGGGAGTTGTCCCTTGTCCCCTTGTTCCAGGGAAAAAGGGATAACTGAATGGTTCAAGGTCAAATAGAGAAATTGTGGTTCATTGCTAGAGTGTTATTCAGATATTAATTTCACTGAGGACCTTATGTAATGCTTTGTATAAATAAAAACGTTTTGAACTAACAAAATGTTTATTATCCACTTTTGTGTGCGGTAAACATTTAACATTGAAAGAAAAACGATTAAGCAAGACTGAAGCCATAATTCTGGAACAACTACATGTGTCTTAAAGGTTTTGATCATGAATGCACAGCCACAGAATAACTTGACTTTTAAAGCTTGTTTACAGACAACTCTGAAAAAAAAAACAACAAAAAAAGACACCAGAATGGTTTGCACTGACAAGAAATTACATGCATTCGTTAGTGAAAACAGTATTTTGTTGCTTAAGCAATAAATATGACAACTATGCTGTTTTCTTTACATGGTATGACAGAAAGCAGGTGATACCATCAATAATTTGCCGAGTTTAGCTTTGAAATTTCCTCCGTTTTCACTAACTTTCAATCTCATGTATAGAAAGTTAAAAGGAGACACAAAGACTAACTTATAAATTTGCAACACTACCCTCACAGCCAGCATCAATAACACAAAGGCACTTTCACTCTTGCCAAAGAAGCTTTTCACCAAGTCTCTTTCAAGCATAGCTTGTCTTTAACTTTTCACGCTCTAAGAATTGCACTGGCCGTCCATCACCCTGCCGCATTTAACTCCACTGGCAGCACTGGAGTTGCATAACCCAACATAAGTCACAACGGAAACAGTTTGTTCCTGAATTAAAGCGTTGGCTGGTTTTATTTATGAATCCCCACTCCATCTCCCTAATGTGTGCATTGATTTGATAATAGAGCTGTAAAAACAAGACTTGGCACAGGCGACATATTTAATCATAAAACTCTTCTCACCGTTTGAACCTACAGTACATTCCAGTGTCCACAACTCGGACAGCCGGTTCATTTTACCGGATGAGTGCTGGACATCTTTGGCAAGAGTAAAGAAACTGTCTATCAGTCTTGCTGACATTTTATGTAGCGTATATATCGATCTTATAAATCAATTTCAAGCTGTTCCAGACAGCAGTTACTGGTTCTTGATGTAAGTTGCAGTTGCAGTAAGACAAGGTCCAAACTGTCAGAGTTCTCTCACTTTCTGTTTAGACATTTCACATCAGTCAGTCCAACAGGGTCAGGGTCAGGGTCAGGGTCAGTGCTGGCCGGTGATTCCCATTGTATGACACGTCAAAGCAACACAAAGCAACGCCGAAATCAAAACGTCACAGAAATAACAGACTAAAAGGCTCTATGCTGTCTAAAAGTTTGATATTTAACTCTAAATTGTCAATCAAATAAACAAATTTCAGCAAAACATGATGACGCAATATATTAGGTTTCAAATAAACAAGTTGCTGTCAAAAATGAAATATATATTATAGAGTTGGTTTTAACTTCAGCTAGAGGAAATTCAATATTTTTTCAAGTAGTTTGATTAAGAGAGAGCAAAACAAAAACATTCGAATGAAGAACATAAAAATGAAAAAAAAAAAGTTTTATATATATATTTTTTCACTTTTTCTTGGAATAAACAAGCACATGTTGAAGGACAGTGTTGTAGATTAAAGCTTCCAGGAAGGCACTCAGCTGATGGTGCCTTCAGAGAAAATCACATTTGGTGATTAGTTTTTACTGTGGTTCAATGTGGTTCAATTCAAATGAACTTCAACTGAAAAAAAAGAATAAAAATAAAAAATCAGTCATCAGGTGTGCAAAGCCGCTGGAGCTTTTAATTGCTGTACCAATTAAAGTTAGTTCTCAAAAGCTTTAACTCAGTACAGCTGAGAAGAAACACGCAGCTAAAAACTCAGACTTGATGCCATCTGTTAAAAACTGTGAATATCATTTGTCATTTTTCTTCCCCTTCATAATTTGGTACCATTTTTGTGTTCTTTCTCGATGAAGAACATGTTGCATGAGCATATAAATATTTTTTGCAAGGAACTGTATTTTTCCTGAATTCATTTCTAATCCATTTCAATTGAAGAAACACAAGGAATTCTTGTTTTTTTTTTGTTTTGTTATGTTTTTTGTTTTTTTTTTAACAAAGGTTTTCGCTTCTCCATTCCTGCATGTTACTGAATTTATTCCTCTTGGATCTGCCTGAAAAGTTGTGGTCATGAAAGAGCCTCCGTCGCGTCAGTATACGTCAGTTTACGTCAGTTTACGTCAGTGGTCTTTAGGTTTTACTTATTTGTGTGAGACAGTTTGGACTGATTTTGGTCAAACAGGAGCTCAGGCTCAGGCTCGTTTTGACACGTTTCTCTCTTTGGCGTCTGTTGCAAAACCAGACTCTGACCACCTCCTTCTCCAGATGGAGGCCTTTGGCTATTCGGGCTATTTCCTGAGAGGATGGCTTAGTTTTCTCCACAAAGCTTCGCTCCAGGGCCTCCTTAGCTCCCAGGCTGCAGAATCAAACAGGGAATACATAAAAAAAAGCAAAAATCCTTAAACACTGGGTGAACTGGATAGTTTTACACTTTTTGTCCTCACAAAATATACCTGATGGTTGTTCTCCTTTTCCTCTTCCGCTCATTCATTCCAGTTTTATCGCTGTACAAAGCTACAAAGAAGTCAGAGTATTTTGTCATTGAAGCTTATGAGTGAAAAAACATTCAAATGCTACAAAATTCAAGCATAGCTTTGTTCATGTAAATGTCTTAATTAATTTTGTCGCTTCTCACTTTGACTGAATTAGTCTTAATTAATTAAACGTCAATTGACTGAACTCTCTCAAATAGCAGCAGATATTCTCTTTTTTAAATTCTGCAAAGTAAATAAATGACTCAAGTGAAATCAACCAACAGCAGAAATGAAACAAATTTATGTCCATAATTACATGAACCCAAAGTGAAACGTTTGACCATATATGTAAGATCTCTTTTATCTCTTCAACTCAGTTATTCTTGTAGCCAATTAATTTGAAAATTGTTCTTCCCTTTGTCAAATCTGATTATCTATGAACATATTTAGACACTTACATACTGTTTCAGAACACATTGCTTTGGTTTATCTCTTAGCATTTACATTCTGCTGACACTCTGAGATTTTAGCAAGAAAAATCTTTAAAAATCCTAATAATATTCTTGCCATAGACAGTTTTCAATACAATGTTTTAAATTGTTTTGCTGCTTCTCATATTAAGCATATTTGCCACAACATGACAACATAAACGAAGGTTTGAGGGGTGTGAAGACTTTTGCCAGGTACTGTGTATACATGTTTTAGACATCACACTTTTGAGATGTTGCATAATAGATTTTCTCAGATGAAAACCAAGCTTCTATTTCAGATGTTGTCTTCTCGTTCATCTTCAGAAAAAAAAGCCATAGTACACTGGTAAAAATGGAGTAAGAACGTACATTTTTAGCTCCCCATCCTAGTAATACCACTTATATAAAATACTATGGCAACAAATCAAAGGTGCAGGTTTAATGTTACTGAATAAAGATGACACCTACTGTAAATAAACACTGCATGGGGGATGATGGAGTGGATTCGTGTGACTCACCACCAGCCAGCTCAGCCTCGTCGAGCCATTTTGCCAGAATGGCCTTGAGTTTGCAGGCGTTCTTAAAGCTCAGCTGCAAATTTTCAAAGCGGCAGATCGTGGTCTGGCTGAACTCTGAGCCGTGCACTGCGGCAAGAGCCTCGCCTACATTAGTCTGAGTGTAGCCTGGGGTCAAAATAAAATAGAAACAGTGATGCCTCACAGAATGCAGCCAGCAGTGGGGAAGCAAGATGATTGCCGAAAAAAACCCAAAACAAAGCAGAACAAAACAAAGCGGAATTTAGATGAAGACATAGCAGGTTGTCAGTGTAGGTTGTACCCACCTAGTTTGATCCGGCGTATTTTGAAGTCATTAGCAAACATTTCCAGTTCTCGTATCTGCGGGGAGTCCATAGGGGGAGCCTCTTCCTGCTCCCGCATCCCTTTCCGCTGCGCGTCACCTTTGACCTCTCCGCCGGGGATCCCAGGGACCTCGTCGGCTGAAAGGAGTGTCGACGGCAGCGAGGAAAAGCCGTGGGTTAGAGCGCAAGAGCTGCTACCGAGTCCGTGGTCTGGAAACTTATATATGCAAGGAGTCAGAGAGCCTGCAGAGAGGAAAGCATGACAGAAAGAGGTGATGTGGTGAAGGTGTGACACTGGCAGAAAGCTTCTGAAGCCACAACAACAGCAGGTCTGAACTTTAACTAGGCCGTTCTAAAACATGAGTACATTAATCTACGGACTTCGACAGCCTCTGACAGGTTTTTCTCCTGCAACTACTTGTATTTATTTATCTACTTCGTTTTATCGACTCTGGCAAACTTTCCCGTCTCTGCAGAACAAGCACATACACCAAGAATGATACTGCCGCCGCTCTGTTTCACCATAAGGACAGTGTTGTTAGGCTGGTTTTCAATGATTCCTCCTTCCCCCGTACATAGAATTTTGTATGCAAGCCTAAAGGTCCCAGTTTTATTCGGTGTGTTCCTTGATCTCCATGATGCTGGATTTACACTATTGCTCTGAAGTCTGCACAGTAGCACAGGGTTTTTTTTTTTTATCAGTGTCTCCAAAAAATTCTTAGTCCACTAAATGTTTGTGGATCTTTTCGAGTCTTTTATTGGAAACCAGGACTTGAGTTTCTTTTTGCAAAACCTCAGAGAAGAGTGACTGCAGTTTTATGAGCTTGATTGAATGTGTTTCTTAGATAAACACCTCATAATGACAATTTCCACCCTTTAGTGAATAGAAGGTTTAAACCTAATCAGCGCCTCCCTCTTCATCTTCTTTTCGTGAAACAGCATGTAGACTTAAGCTATCATTATTGCATCTACAGACAGGCACACACACACAATCAGCGCCCACCGCCGCGCTTGTGGAGATATTTGTTGTGGGAAATTGGTTCTCTTTTTGAAGCTGCACACTTGGGTGACAGCTGAGCCAGTTCAATTTACTGATAAAAACAGAGTGCGGAGTCTGAACAAGGTAGTCTGTGACATGAGTGCTAAATTAATCTCAATGTATTTTTTTAAAGGGACTTGCTGAATAGCTATTCTTTTCCCTGTCACTTAGCACAATATGCTGAAGTTTACCGGTAATTTAACAAAACTCACCTTTGGCTTTGGGATTACCACGCACAGATGAGTTCCCTGCTTGCACTTATCTTTTAAAACTCTGCACTCTGATGAAATACAAAAAAAGAAAATCCACTGCTTCTATTAAGCATTATTTTTACCACAGCTGTTGGAATAAAGTACTTAAGAGTGGAGGCGATGGCTCTTGCTGGTAATTATGCATGACAGATTAATGACAGACGTCTTCCAGAGAGTCATGCAGGGAGGAATCAGCTGCTATGATTTGTTTGAGCTTCAGCGAGAAACACGATGGCCAATTGTCTATGAAATGCATAATTCTAATTGCATGAGGACAATTATAAAACCACTGAGTGATCAATCTAATTCTTACTGGAACAATTGCATAACTTTTATTCGTGTCAGGACCATTTGAACATTATAACACCCACATTGAGCCATGCAATACTTCACCCTTGTGTAAATGGGGACACAGTTCAAATTGTTACACAACAGCAAAAGAAAATTAAAATGTCATCCTTTCCTTGTTAGTTGGCTCATGGCGCCAAGTCAGTTTTTCTACCATTTTTTCATATAAATAGCCAAATGTTATTGTAGTTCTGTCCCCCTTTTTTCATGTTGGCTTGATAATATAGTAAATATCTTTACTGATATTTAGAAATAAAAAATGGGAGTATTTCTCAATGTTGTGCATGCGATGCTTGGTTAATTGTCTATTAGGAACCAGAAATAAATCTCACACTCTTTGTTACCATCAGCATGCTCTTGTAACAATTACTCCTATCATCCTATAGCAAAGACGTGGCTTTTGGAAATATATGTTTATCATATATTTTCAACAGGTTTGAGTTTGGAGTCGTCCAAATTGGATGTTTTGTTGGAACACAACTGTGTTCAAGTGCAAACTGCCCAGCTCCTGCTTCCTGGTCGAAAATGTCGAGGTAGCTTGGTAAACTTGAACTCAGTTGGTTTGTTCCTCATTATGAGTGGAGGACAATCTTAGATTGTAAAGGACTGGAAAATGTATTCGAGCTGGAAAGGCAGAGTCAGATATGAAGCACATCGGCGGTGCTCTTCTTTGCTGTTGCTCAGCCATGACAGGAAAGTTTTGATCATGAGTTTACCATAATGTATATGTACTATAAAACAATCCTTATATAATTTAATTAAAAATTAAAGGTGATATCATATCCAGTTAACACTAAAAACACAAAAATAAGAGTTCAAATGCAAAGTTAAGAGCAGATCCAACTGATTTTGATAAATGTCTGGCTGGTACTGCAGACACGCCTCGGAAAAAACAGACACCCATCAAGTCTTTATCAATTCTTTCCGTTCAGACACATGAGCCTAACCCTGCTGCTATTCAGGGAGAGACAGGATATTGCCTGGACAGCAAGCTGCCATCACATTACAATGCCTGCCTGCAAAATTATTGCTAAAAAGTGTTATCTAATGTATGCAATAGATAATCTATTCATGAAGGTGTGCTTTTGTACCGTGACAAACGTGTTTATATCACTGACATTTTGAAAAATGTACTGTTTGTGCTGTTATTCACACAATTTATGATGTTTCATGCAGACTGAATATTAGACAGCTTTGAGAAATCGACATTAATCCTGATCAATGTCACTATGACCTGGTAACTTCAACACTTGTGGACGGATGGTTTCTGAGGCAGATAGGTTTTCTATTTCCCACTCATCTGATCAAGGCAATTTTTAATCTCCACTCAGTTGTGCCAACTACTTATTAAATTATTTCTTAGTTCCCTCTGAGGTAAATTAGTTACAATGAATTTTATTCTGAGGTATCAAAATAAAGGGGGAAGGAAATCTGACATTTTTATTCATATAAAGACAATATATCGTTTTCTTTCCTACCACTTCCCATTTGTCTCCTATTCACATCTCTAATATAAAATTTCAAAGAAAATATTTAAAAGTTTTGTGCTTTTCTTTCTTAGGAGAAACTTTTCTTTTTCACCGCAGAGAGAATAAAAAAACTTTTTCTAGTTAAAACACCTTAAGGTATTATACCCCCCCACACACACACACACACACACTGAGCTGGTAAGAGAAAGTGGACCTTTCCTGGGCTCTACCTAATGCATCCACTGATGTTCCCTGGGGAAACAGCAATGCTACAGTGAGCATAGCAGTTGTTTGTGTGCTATGCAGACGCACCGGACAGCAGTCACTGCCCACCGCCCTCCCACCATTACACAAGTGGACCCACTGGCTGTATGAAGGCTCCCTGATAGCCTTTTGCCAGAGATTTGCTCTTTCCTTAAGCAAAATCAAAAGGCAAAAAAAAAAAAACCTGGAAAAGTGCACAAAATAGGCATTGCAGCAGCTACACTTGATTGCATATTCACAGCAGTTCTTTTTTTTAAATAAGGTTTGGTTTTGTTATAGCCACTGCATTATCTAACAGTACCTATTTGTTATACTTCTTAAAACTGGTTTTACTCTGTGTCAGGTTTAACTTTCGTTCTTTCTTTAGCTCTGTTTAGCCAATCAGCCACAGTGGAAGATGTAATAAGGCCTTTGACTTGACAGGATGGCGCACTGTAGGGATAGCTGTAGAAACTTTTCATATATACTTCCAACCAGTTTTGATTAATGTATATTATTTCAAATGTGTATCTGCGAGGTGTATGAATAATTTAAGGCTGAAGTCTGGTTCTTAAGTCAGAATTGCTGCATAGATTCATCTGCGTGTTCACTGAAAAGTGCAGAATATGCATTACAATTCCACCCTGCAAATAAAAGGGAAAATATCTAAACTGGGTGAACCGTGGTGAACCTTTTTTTTCCTGAGCTATAAAGGCTTAAAGATTGGAATAAGGGAGCAGAAGCTATTTTCTGAAATCCAAAATTTTAATGTAAAATACCTGAAATGACAAAAACAGCTAAAATAGTTTCTCCAGAAAGAATTTGGAAATGATTTGCTCTCAATATCAGGCCAGTTGGTCTGTTGGTCTGCCCAAATATTTACAAATACTTTCTAAACTGTTATTGACATGAGCAAAATCTGAAATAGCCAACATTATTTTCCATTATCCATGCATTCAACAGTCAGTATTATTCTTTGTCAACTGATTTAATTTTTACTAATGAAACAATTTAAACCCATATATGTCTTGGTAATTCACTTTAATGAATTACTGTAATTAGAAAATGTCCTAGGTCTCATGTATAATTAAATTTAATGGGATTAATATTTTTTTGAAGATTTTATATTACTACTTTTTCCCATTGATTGTTTTTCAATTTACTATTGAGTCAATTTAGCTTTATCAAAAATAAAAAAGCTGTCACCCCTAATCAAAATAAAGTTACACTGAACCTACACTTCTATTTTTCATACATTGCATTTTTATTACATCCCTGTCTTATCTTTTTACTAATGTCTGGCCATCTTGGAATGAAAATCCAATGTTCTACATACTGCTGCTCCTGAAAGCAGAAACACACAGCAGAAAGCTCAGAATGCGGAGCCAGCGGTGATTCAGCCTGAATCTTCATGAGCACAGACAGAAAAAAACTGCACAGCTAAACAACAGCAAAAGAGGCAAAAATGATCCTGCTTAGTATTCTGTGATAACTTGTGCTACACATGCTGAAATTGTTCTATTGTTAATGAAAAAGAGAAAAAAAATAGCATATCTTAGGCACAAAAAAGTCTTGTTTATTTTTATCTAACATTTTTCACAAGTTACAACAATACCAACTCTATGTCCTATTTTGAGCCATAAATCTCTGAGCAAATTAAATAAGCCTCATTTTGGTGATTCATGAGAGGCGACTATCCACACCAAGATCCCCCATTAACGCTTCATTCACATCTCATTACATTCCTAACTGACATTTCTTTATGATGTGGCCTGTCAGTCCACCTAATGGTGATACTTATTTCTTCTCATGTGAATCAATATCTTTTGTGCTGGCATGTATTAATCCAGATACCTTCATTTTGTTCCTTTCTTTAAAGCTGACAACAAAATCTGCACACAAGCCTATCTTTAGTGGCCTGATTTTGCCATTTATTCACTTGTCAGAAGAAAATCTAAGATCATTGAAGTGACGAATTAGTCTTCCTTCCTCCCAGTGGTGCAGAAGGTGTGCCTCTTTAATTTCATCTTAATGTCCTTTAAGCACAGTCTCTGACAGCATAAATGGATCAATACTGTCAAATTGTTCCAGATAGACAGTGAATGTTGCTGAGAAAGACCTCAAATAATTAAAGCCATTAGCTTAGGAAGTAATGTCAGAAGAAATAGAAAACATTATCAATAAATGTAAATTATTTTCAGGGAACAGACTTTTGGTAGTATTGTTTAACAAATTACAAAAAGTTGTATAGAAATTGATATCAAAACCACTGATCACTTTCTTCAGAAATTGAATGAAACAAACATTGTTTCTGGGAACAGAAAGTGTTAAAACCTGCATTGAAACTTTTGCTCCTGCTGACAGCTAAATACCTCATCTCCTGAAAGGATTAAAAGGAATTAGCAAGACATTTGTCAGTTTTTGTCAGCTGCAGCACCAGATTGTTCAAAAGAAAGGTAATAAAGTCCTGAATTAATTTTATCTGATAGCAAACTTGAAACTAATCACAAAGTAAACACGTTTCCTGCCTAATTTAATGGAATTAGCCTGCAGGCGAGGGAAAGCGTGAATGTGTGAGTGTGTGCAGAGTGTGTATCTGTTCTTTACCTTGTAATGGATTTGCAGCACTCACCATGTTGGGGTGAGGGACGCCGCAGGTCTGCAGGATACGAGTCTGAGATATACTGGCAGAAAGCATCTCCTGGGCTGCAAGGGAAAGAAGCACGCAGTATCTTATTAGAACTAATAAAAAGCAATTGTGGATAAATTCAATGTAATTAGGGTTAATCAAAATCTGTGTCAACATTGCAATAGACGACAATTGTTTAGCAAGTTATTGTACAAGGGAAGGAAATGAAATCCTAAGATTTGCGTACAAACTGGCAAAGGGCTGAATTGACCTGTTGCCTTGGGTGATTTGTCAGGCCTTGCATTGTTAAAAACTTTAATTATTTTTGGGGTGCCACTAATTAAACCACTAATGTATATATTTTTTTCTGCACTGAACAAATGCAGTCAAATTAAACCTTTTCTTGTTAGTTAAGACTAAGACTTCTCAAACATCTTTGCCAAGAAATGTGGAGGGTGTCATCATGCTATTATTGTCTGAGTTACTTTCTAATGTCATACAATTCTGACAAAAACACTTATATGTCTACTGGATCAGTACATAGCATTCTTTACAGTATTACTACTCTACCTGAGTAGTTATACTGCATATTGGTCATTGTATTTGGATAAAACTGGTGTAAAATAACAGCGAACATTTTTCCTGTTTTTGCTGATTCACTAACTGTTTTGAAACTCTTTGACCTCATTTGCTCACCTGTCATCATGCCGTAGGTTGCTTGCTGGTTGCTGTAATGGCAGGGGGTGACTGGGTAATGTAAACTCGGAGGAGCGTTACTGAGGGCGTTCCCAAGAGAGGAAGTGGACAGATGCATGTGGGACCTCTTGGAGGTCTGACCCAGGGACAATCCTGACGATACCGATGCGGAAAACCGAGAAAGAAACAAAACACGTTTATATTTTCCATACATAAAACACTGATTCTAAATATAGAAGCATTCAGGTCATTCACTAAATGTTGCCATGTCACTGATGTCTGATAATTTACAACACAAAAAGAAATGTTAGATTTTGATTGACAATTAGAAAAATATCACATGATGTTGGATAACATTGAATAATGTATCAAACAGTGACTTCATAAAAACTGATTTTTTTCATGTTTTTCCTCTGGATTCAAGTTAAGCCATTTTCATTCAAAGGGTTATGAGTCATATATAATTATAACATCTGTCCTAATTGTCTGGTAAGAGAAGGAAATTGTTTTAATAAGTTATCCAGTTTACCCTACTCCCGAAATAATAGGCACTGCAAGGATTTCTGAGCTGTTTTAGTGATTTGTTACTCATTGCCTCTACTGCTGTGGGATGAATACAGATTTGGTGACAAAACAAGACACATGCGTTGATGATGGCTCTTATCAAAAGCTCCGATTTGCATGTCGCTGTAAATGATCTTGCTAACCGCATAATTATTCATGGTTCATCTTCAGGCAGTTTTTTTTATTTTTTTTTATCTCACTCCAGGCACGAATGAATGCTCACTGCCATTGTTAAGATCAACACAAAGTACTAATGGAAATGTGTTTCAGTGAAAACAAAGATTAAATACTGTACCAATTTATGACTTTCTGACTGGCTTTACTTGTGAAACACATGTGTTTAACCTGCATGTGATTTCACATGTTCCGTTTCTGAATCTGCTACATGATAATTCATGTTCTGTATGATCCCATCCCATCTCTTGTGAGTCTTGCATTTAGAAGGAACATCAATCCCATTTAGAATGTTTTTCCATAATATTCCGTCATGAGGAAGATTGAAACAATTATCCCCAGATTGCTGGGCCAAAGTAACATTTTAGATACATTTTTCATGAGTAAATTCAGATTTTGAAAAAAAAAAAGCATCAAAGTTTCATTTAATTTACTGGAAGAAATATGTTTTGATTAAACTTTAACATTTATGTATGCCAATAAATAATTTAAGAGTTAAATCAAATAATATTGATAAATACATTCAATAAACTTTTATGACGATAATTTTAGATGCTATTATTTCTTAATACCCTTTAACGGACAAAGTGACATCTAACCTCAGGTCTATTGGAATTGTCTTTACCTGAACATGTACCTGTAATAACAGTTATGATTAGTAAGATATGCCTGAAGGGATGTCGATGCTCAGGAAATCAAAAGTTCATATCTTTCCTGGAAGAGAAGGATTAGAGTGATTGTTCTTGGTCTTCACCGCTACAGCTGGGATTTAGCATCTCGACAACACAAGGTTCATGTTAATAGCGCTTTCAAAAGCTTTGTTGCAAAGCGTTTTTTTAAGCTATTTTTTTGTCAAAAAACAAATTAAAGGAGCTTAAAAGACAAAGACATAAATTGAACTAAAAGAATTTAGAGATAACCCTGAACAATAGAAGTATCATCTCATTAAATAAGTAGGAAGAACATTATGGACTTGATTTACCTGCAGAAACCATACCGTGAGCATGGGACGTGGCGGGTAAACAGTCACCGGTGGAGCCATGGTGCATGAGGATTGGTAAGGGTGAATCGCCTGCCAGCGGGGTGAAGGAATCAGCACCAAATCCCTGACAGGCCATGTTTTTTTTGGCTTTCCTTAGCAGTCTTAATGTTAACTGATGTCTGTCTCTTAAAAAGCTTTCTTTTCTTTAAACCAAAATAACTCACTTTATTTGATCTTGTCTTCCATTGATGTTTTCCTCTCTAAATTGCATTCCTAAAATCTGTCATCTCGCCTTGTTTCTTGAGATTCCGTCTCGTCTTCTTTGGCCTCTCTTGTTCTGCTGTCTTTGTCTGGCTGCGTTAGTTGTCTTACACCTCGAGAGTATCGTCTTCTTTCCTTGTC
>CAEGAF010168096.1:0-51924 GCA_903067075.1 Micropoecilia bifurca | reverse complement strand
ATGAGACAAAGCATCCTGTAAAATATAATGCACGCAGAAAAGGATGGTTACAGAAATCAGTAAACATTCAGATCAGCCCCAACCTGGGGTGGGATTGCTAGGACTCAAAAATCCAATCTTCTCATTAACAGTGAAGGTACCACACCCAAACATAACCAGGCTACAGTAAGATCACCAGAGTGGTGGAACAACTCCGAGTGAGGCATGTTCAATCAGTGAGATGTAAAAATGAAAAGAAAACAGATTTAAAAAGCTGTTTGAAAAGAAAGTAAGGTTTACATGGCATGTCCGTGATTCATTAAGGCTGTGAGAGTAAAACGTTAAGCAGACAACAGGAAGGTAACGTTACAGTTTTATATTCGAGTATTGGATATGGGAGTGGTAGCAGCCTTTTGGAAATCTCAGATTTACCAAATGTTTCAATAAGATTTTGTCAGGTTTGCTCAGGTCTAAAGATGACAGGCATAAATTAAATGAATTATTCCTCTTAACTTCTCCACTAAGTTAATAAATATGGCTGCAAAAGTAGGCCTATGTTTTATACATTTTCACTTGTTTTTCCCCAATAAAACATTTAATGGCTTACTTTTAAATTGTGTGACTATTAAAAGAAACGTTTTGCAATTCCCCCTCATTTATTCATGTAGAGACTTCAAAATAATAACTGTCTATGTCTTAGCAGGTACTAAGACATAATTTGTTTGCTGATTGATTCTCCACCAGAGGATAATCAAAAACAGGATTGGATACAGCCAGTTGTTGGGGAAATAATCAACTTCTTTATTGAGATCGAGGGCTCACAAATCAAAATTAATGCCTTCAGTGTTGTGGGTTGAAATATATTCAAGAACTGGAATAACAGGAAATGCCATCGGTGGTACGGCTCCCATGCTTATAATGTGACGCGATGTTGTAGGCAACAACAGTGACACCGTGCAAAACAAGTTGGATAGGACTGACATGTCCAGAGAGATGACCAGTGGTGAAAAGCTGTCAGGAGACACCGATTCGCAATTGGCGGGTCCAAACAGCGCTGGCGAGCCAGAGTAGAACAACCAACATGTTTGTCCCAAGCATTTCAGCGTTATGCAAGAATCAAATCCAAGAAGTGTGCACAAGGCATGAAAAGAGCACAAAGAACCCAAAAAGAGAACAAGCAAGAAGATAGATGATGGGGGTGGGGCATAAAAAATGAAGAGTGGGGTGAGAAATAAAGAGAAAAAAAAAACCCTCTCATCCTTCCGTCCCAGTAGACCGCCAGTGGCGTTCCAGCCTGTCAGTTTCACTGGGTTGGGGAAGTGGAGCACTGCAGCGTCTCTGACCTACATAGTGTGTATTATTCTGTTACTGGAGCTCCCAGGCTGTGGGGAGGGCTGTTGAACTCTAATATGCATCAAGCTGCACTCTTTCACAACCAGCTGAGAGCTCCCATTCTCTTCTGCTTAGCCTGGACTCCAATTTGTCGGAGCTAAATAAACCTCCCAGAAAGGCATGAGAGTCAGATGATTTTTTGTGACCTGTGCACAATGTGACCTAAAAGCCATCGGCAACCTGAAGGCCTTCGATAGATCAGTAAACAAACCGAATCTACGCTGGCTACTAAAGTAGTTCATCTGCAGGATCCGTTCGGATTTAGTCACACTGCAACAAACTAAGGTGTTTTACTGGGATTTTAAGTGATAGACCAATAATAAGTAATGAATTTGAAGGTTTTTTTGTAGAGAAATTGACATAGATTCCTCAATTGGATGTAGAATGGGGCATTGATGAGGCTAATCTAATATGATTTGATCTAAACCAGGGGTTTCCAGCCCCATTAGATGGGCTCTGGTTTGAATAAAATTCACTAAAATTTGTAGTTGAAACGTATCAAGAAAATGTCCGAGGGGCAGTACTTTAGTGAAGGCGTAGTCAATTTCCTAATAAGAAAAGAATATGATAAGGTAGAAAAATGAGTGGTTGAGTTTAAGGCTTTTCATACATAATGGTAAATGACACTAAGCCATTATTATTTGGTTCAAATTGTTATGGCTTTACACAAGAGTACAAAGAGTGTTTGTGTGCACTTTTACACTGGAGGAAATTTATCTCGCAGTTTAGGTGAGCCAAAGGCAGCTATAATCAGGCCAGATTATCTATCAGAATAAATTTGCATGTCATTATCATGTCAATAGACCATCACAGCTGACAGAGGAAGGGAGGGGCCGATCTTAAAAGGAGGTCTTTGAACTCTCCTGACAAACAGCACTGAGGAGTCTATGTTTTCATGTTCAAGGAGAAAAACGAGCTCTGTGGGGTTTCACTGGTTTCAGTAAATTTGGAAAGGTGTAAAAAATTTGGATCATGTAAATGAACCGCAGAGACATCGAAGTTATGAATATGTATAAAGAAAAAAAACCTTAGTCATCTAAGGAGGAGGAAATTGCAGAACATTATAGTTCATAATCAGAAATGTTCATCTTGAATCTCAAGCTTCCCATCTTTTAAACTAAAATGATAAATTTTTGCCTTCGTCCATAGCGACTGGCCGACCTATCGAATTCAGGTGACCACTGGCATTTCTATTTATTGTAATATGAAATAAAGTCATAGCCGTCTGCTGGTAAAAAAATTAAAATCAAAGATAGAAAACTCTTACTGTCCATAAAGGGTTGTTAAACTTGTACAGAACAACTGATACAATGACAACTACTGTCTATGTGACCAGGTTTCAGCTGAAGCCCAATAATGCGTTTTTTTCCACTGTAGTCAAATCACATTAAAAAAAGATTCTAGAATGAAAGCATGACCCCCAAAAAATTCATGTTTTCTTATAGGTATGTTAAATATGGACATTATTTATTAGTACTTAAAATACAAATAAAATGTAGATTTAAAATTGAGAAAAAAGGAAAGTTCCTTTGAAGCAATTTGCATTGGTTATTCAGGTTTGCGTACTTGTAGAAAATTATGTGTGTAAGCAAATTAGGTTTGGAGGTTTGAAAAGTTTGGAAACATCCGACCTCAGCAGAAACGATTGTGTTCCTCTGGAGCTACACCTGCAACATTTGGTGTCATTTTATAGCTCAAAGTCACTGGACAATAATTAGTTAAGCTGGATAATCAAAAGTTGCAAGGGGAAAGAAAATTATTCCAGGCTTTAGCTTTTAGATAGCAGGTCATGGCTTAGTAAGATGCAGAACGAAAACCTCAAATGAAGCTGAACAAATGATTCCAGGCAGACACCACTGGTTGTAATCTGTTGATCAAAGGTCAACCATTTGCAGGAAGACACTGACAAAGGACGGTATTAGAAGACCACACATTTAAATACTGCAACCTCCTTTGGTGCTTAAAACCTGAAGAACATCCCTAGATGCTCTAGGTATTTGTGTCAGTTGGATGAATATAGAAAAAAAAGACCTAATATTACAAGCTAATATATCAAGATTTTACTGTACCATCTTACTGTGACTGGCTAACTATGCAATTATGTTTTTCTTCTTGCATAAAAAACCCAAAACGCACACACTTGTGGTCATACCTTTACTCTGAGGAGGATTCTGAGTCCGGTCACGGAGGATGTTGATCTGGTACACGGGTCCAAACGGCTCAAAAAGTTCTTTTAGTTCTGTTTCCGTCCAGGACCGGGGAATCTGTCCCACAAACATTTTGATTGCGTCGGGGTCAGGCTGGTCCATGTGCTCCAGTGACCCATTCATCTTGCTCCCGTTGCCGTTGCTAGGAGTGACAAAAACAAAAGTGTTAATATCATACTAGGCTTCATGCAAATCTCGCAAAGTTTCAGTTGCTATTTTTAGTTGCCACAAAACTGTTTTGCTGTCCAGCTTTGGATGGCAACTACTACGTAGAAACTGAAATGTGACGCATTTCCAATGACTTAATGGAAGGGTTGCCAGAGACAACAACTTCATCTCGAGATTGCGTAAGAGCAACCATTTCCTCCCAGCTTAAAGTTTCCTGCCTCTCAGGAAGCCCAAGGACTATTATCTGCTTCAAAGTGTTACTTTAGTCCATCTTTTTAAATGGCAATGGTACAACCACTTTCAACAAACTGGTTCACTGCACCAAAAATAATCTGAAACAAATATGAAATATTTACATGTTTAGAAGTAGTTCAGAATAAAAAAAAAGAATTAGAAAAAAAATTCCTTTACTTAATCACATTTGTATTTAAATAGAAACACTATCTTCACGTTAGTTTCGCTGCTGCAAGAAGCAGTCAACTTACACAATGACCTTGACATTTTATTATGATGAAAAATATTTCCCCCTTATTCATGAAAGTGGAAAGACCCTGAAATGCCACCATTTTTGCACAAAACATGCATCAATCATTTACAGACTCGCTTAAAAGAGAGGAACAGTGATGGGCACTGTTGTAATTTCTTCATTTTCTACTGGATTTCCACCATCAGAGAACCCGTAGTACCATTGTGTTAAACGCATTTGCCAAAAATAATCTGAATGTGAACGACTATCCAAAAAGAAACAAATATCAAGTAATATCGGTATTAGGTAAAAAAAAACTCCTCAGAGGAAAACGAAATACAAGAGTTCATTCAAAAACAATGGTAACCAGGACATGAAACTCCCAGCACCAATAACTACAGGGTTTTAAAAAAATGTTTAACCAGAACACAGGTACACACAGACCTCTGGACGCGAGCCATCCATCTTTTATAAATCGAGCCCAGCCGCTCTGCTGAAACGCCAAACTCCTTGAGGGACCTCAACGACATGCTAACAAATCGTGGTTTGGTTCCTGTCCGTCTGCTAATCCCACTCCCTGCCTAGGAAAACGACTTATTTTTCTCCTGGAGCCTGTCGATATTTTCAAATCATGACAGAGCAAAGCTGTGATGAAACAAAAGCCACTCTCCTCCAAAAAAAAAGAAGGGGTGAGCGGCCCCCCTCCTTCCAGCAGCTAGTAACAGCTACAAGAAAACAGCACTGCAGAGGTCTGAACCTCAACAAATCGCTGGTTAGCAAGCAGAGATTTTGCAGTGCATTTTCTCTTCAGGCGCTCTGGCGATGGTACAGAGTAACCTACAGCTACTTCGCCACAGCAGGCGAACAATATGTGATTGTTACCCCATGGTGGAGAACACTATTCGCCGTTCCTCTGCAGCACAATGGGCCGAGTCAGAGGGATGCTTTGCAACATGTCGAGGGTTTCGTCTGTGCAGGCCGCAGCCCTGGTGTGTAACACTATTCAGCGTTGCAAAAAGGTCTTTCACACCATTTCACTGAGGGGCTTTTGATCAAACCCTACGTGTACAGAGAGCAAACATCTCACACAGCATCTGTATTAAAGCATTAATACTGCCTCTGCTACAGAGTGGCTTTAATGCCCAGTAATGTCCTAAAACTTCACTTGATTTCTATAAAATATGTTTAAAGCCACATGATTTAATCTCATTGTGCTACTGATAGCACATTTACCACATTGAGGCTGATTTGAACTGTACATATTCAACTACTGCTTTATCACACAGTCAGATATGATCATAATCACCAGACTAATCATTACAATGACAGCCCTTGTATTGCAAAACTGGTTTTTCTGACATGTTCTAGCCATTTTGAGCCAAGCAGTTTATAACTGCTGTAAATCCTCCCAACACAGCAAAATAATGGAGATTAAAGCAAAAATCACTTCAGGTAAAACTGTAATAGCTACTGAAGAAAATCCATGAGCTTTGCTAGGACATGGAACGACAATGGTACACACATAAAGAGATTTTTTTTTTCAAAGTTGTTTTTGAGAAACACATCAATGGTGTGTTAAGAGCAAGTTGACTAAGAGTACAGAAATTCAAAGCCTTCAAACTCAAAAGGAACAAAATGTCTAAAATGAAACCAGAGATTTCACACAGAAATGTTGTTATGCATTTATGTGTGAAGAATCTACTTTCTGTTCTGTAGCATTTAGCAACAGGTCTGTTCGCAGTTTTGCAATACAACACCGTCTTAAAGGCAACGTTTCCAAACCACCGAAATTCAGCGTTGAGTCAGTCCTGAGATTCAAACTCATGACTCGGATCGGTGCTGCCTCTTGCCTACTGGTTAGCATTACAAGCCATTTTCTGCAGCTAAACATAGAAAAATGAACCAGACATGAAATCCAGAAGAAATTGTTTCAAACCAGTGATATGGTAACAGCTTCTTTACAGCATAATTGAGTCAGCCTGTCTGTAAAATAACCAACTGTAGGTTTTAGATGAACATCTACAAATTGCAAGTATGACTACATTGCAAATTTATCATCAACCGAGTGTGTGCAAGAACTGATTGGACAGGGAAAAAGTTAATTACATCAATAAAGCGCAGTCATGTGTTGTACGGCCAGAATGTATGCTTGTTGTTTTAAGTAATAGAAAATATTTCAAAAGCGTGTTAATAGATTTTGGTAAAGTCATTAACAAATTGCGTTGCCACGCAACTAAGTTATTCACTCACCAATAAATCAGCTCCAGGCAAAGAATGCTGTTCAATAATTTTTAGACTACTCACCATCTGATTGCTTATTTGCAGTTCAGGCTGCATCAGCATGAACTGCAATCATTATTAATCATTAAAAATGGAGCTGATTATCATTACAAAAATAATTTCTTAATAAAACTTTATCCATCATTCACCCAATACTCAGGAAGGTAAAAAAAATCTAAAATATTCTGCTGTCAGAGCGAGACGGTTTATTTAAATATAGACGGCTCAACTTCAACTGTCACAGAGCGATGGAGACGTTGTGCGGCTCATCCATCAACAATCTTGTCAAGCGACAGTTCGACAAGCTCGGAGACGAACTACGGCAGCTGAACCGTCACCCAAAGCCGGAGTCTGGACCCCCGTATGTCTACTGTTGCAGGTGATTTATCTGGACTGTGTATGTGTGTGTGTGTGTTTTGGGGGTTTGAGCTTTGATACCATGGACACCTCTGCTGAGTCCATCACACAAAGAGCCATTTTGCCTGATTCTGCACATTATTTTAAAAGCTCAGCACATGTGTTTGGACATTACTCAGAGCTAAACTATCAGGGGTAAAGAACAAAGTCACAATACCAGGGGTGTTTCCACAGATAATGATGGAAAGCAATCTCACAGCTTCCTGTTCTAGTTTAGAAAAGTTGCAATATTTCTGGACAGCAACGGGGAAAATTTCCCATTTCTAAACAAAAGTCTGGATTTTTGACAATTTTATAAGACTATAAACCCCCGGGGGGGAAAACGTTTGTCTAGTAGTAGGGTCTTATCTTTGTGTCACACAAACCACAAAATAATTGTTTCACTCAAATTTGTCAGTAGGTTAAAACTACAGGTGTGCTGATCGATCGATAACCGATCATAATCGGGCCGATTTCCGTGAAATCGGTGATGATCGGCGATCATTGGCTCTGTTACCAATACTGATCACCTGCATCTCATTTCCCAGCCTGTCTGTCTGTCCAGCTCGTCTCGTCTTTCCTTCACACGGCGCAAACGCGCAGCAACAAATCCTAAGCGTGGGGAACTATTACGCACTGAATGAATGGGGAAGTTTGCGTGTTGCGGCGGAAAATTGAAGCAGGTCAAAATGCATCAACACAACGAAGCTAATACCATCATAAAAACAATGACGGAGTTTGGCTACATCGAAGCTCACTGCAGTAAAAAAAGACATGGAGGATCAGATAGCAGGTAAAGCAGCCCACAGCTACCAACACTCACCGGGATTAGCATGACAGTCAGAAAGCTAAACAAATAACCTGTAAAATGATTTAAGTCTTCGAGCTGCGATGTAAGATGCTGGTTCTGCTCTCGCTGTTGAACCGCTGCTCCACTACAGGTAGTAATATTTGACAGACGGAGCCGCTTCTGCTCCACCTGGTAGTGACTCTCACACAGAACCTCTGTTTAAAGCTGCAGCATCTAACCTAAGGAAAATACATTTTACATAGGTATTAAAAACTTTTGCTGTCCTAACATGAGACAGATAATCTCTAAAAAATTATCAATCTCCTTCCTGTTTTGCATAATTACTCTGCTCAGTCAGAAACAGCCAATCAGAACTAGCAGTAATCAGCTAGCCGCCATGCTAACAGGAAGTTTTCATTCAGTAACTCAGGATTGTTTATTGTAATGGATCCTGTATTTGCCTTTGAATGTTAAGTTTTATACTTGAATNTGAGAGGTTTTATTTTGGCTCTTTGCATTATTTAGTCTCTTCAGAGCCTCATATGTTATCAGTCTGTTAAAGATAGTATTATTGATAGCAGTTCAATTTGCATAATGCTTGTTTTGTTTAGTTTTCGTCTTGGAAAAAGTTATTAAAAACAAGTCTTTGTCTAAATTAAGGTGAATTCATAGTTTCTTTTTCCACATAAAGTAACGGTAGTGTTTATGATAAAAAAATAAATAAATGATAATTATGTGATCGGTATCGGTGATCGGTATCAGCGATCATCCCTCAGGGGTGATCAGTATCGGCAGAAAAAAACCTATTTGGCACATCCCTAGTTAAAACCTTATTTGCTACTTCTTGGTATCTAAACCTTCAATCGCCCGTTTCTACTAGTTCGTTGTCCAACACGAATAAAATTTATGGTTGTGATTTTTTTATATTTGTGCAGGACTTAAACAAGAAAAGGCTACAGAAGTACAGAAAAGGTTATTTGACTATTTTTACTGAGTTTCAACACATCTCTGGAAATAACATCTTCTAGATAATGAAAGAGGGAATAAAGTTTGGAAACTTTATTTTTAATACACCGATATTTGTCGCCGACTTACCAAGAAAGTACAACTCAAATCTCAGACTACAAGACTGTTAACCTGGTATTACTATGGATCTATAACTGTGACAGTATTTGATAGTGCTGCTTTAATTATTATTGATCAAACAGTTGCTGTTGTTTAGAAAAACTGAAGCTGAGGGAGCCTATTTGCCTGCGGTTGTCTTAGTAGTCAAGCACGACCGGAAACATTTTTAAAAATCCAATAGCTCAACATCTTAAAAACTGTTTTCTAAGCGAATATTGTCCATATCAGTTAATTCAATAGCACAAAAAACAGGTTTTATTTGAAAACCGTCCAAATTTTCTGTGTCACACGAGAAGATTGTTAAAGGATCTTTGACATATTCTTTTATAGTCATGGAGTGATTAAAAATAATCACTCCCACAGACTTGAAGATGCAACTTCTCAATAGGAAAACAGGGGCAGGATTTACAAAGCACTTGAAAATCCCTTGATGCAGAATGGCTCTGACATATGTTTTGCAAAACAAACCACCAAGAATGGATGTCGCTGCAGGCACTAAAGCAAAAGGAGGGATAATGTCATTTGATTTCCATACCAAGTGTTTGAGCTAATCAGCACTTTGTGGTTCCGATGAGAAATTAAGACGTTTTCCCTTCCAGCATCAACTCCAATTCAGCTCAAAATGGCCCAATTCCATTGTTGCATTTCCCCTGATGAAGACAGACGTGTTCAATCAGCCCCTGAACAGACTGCATGTTAACAGACGGCCAGCATCTGATGACAAGGCCAGGCCCATTAGCTACATAATCGCACTAAGTGTCCCCGGCGGTTATCGATGATGTTGGCCAATAAAAAGCTTTTGTTAGCCAAAAGTCAAGCAGACAAACAACAAGAAACTTATTTAAGTCTTCAGCTGGAACTGAACTTCAGGAATGCAGCTCTAAGGAGACAAACGCAACCGCATTTGATTTGAAGATGGTTTTAGTCTATGACAAACCTACTTTACTCTCCAGTTTCTCCTGAAAGTAAAGCTACCTTTTAACAGACACTTGTAAGTTGTAAAACTTTAACAATTTAAAATACGTTAACCCAATGACAGGATTTCCATTTCCAAATTTTGACATTTTTCTGGACTAATTTCTGGAGAGTAGTAAGGGGATGCTTCACTTTGACATCTAGGTAAATTTAGATCAGTTCAATTAAAAAAAAAATCTTAGAAAATCTAGATTAGAAATTTAACAAAAATCTGGTTTTGAGCTGATATGCCTCAATGTCACAAGATACTGAAAAGAAATGGCCGCATCAATGGTTTGTTTAGATCTGGGGTGTCCAATGTGCTGCCATTTGCGGCCCCCAGAACTATTCTGCGAGGCCATCTATTACGCCTCAGGAATGGAAATTTGGTTTGCCAGCTGATGCAACTGCACACCTTTATGTCTCAAATGTTAGGGTGCAATTTTTTTCCTTTGCATTACTTTTTTTTTTTTTAAATGCAAGCGTTATCATCTTAAATGTAAGGTGCAACTGTATTTATACTGTGTTTTTTTGCCTTAATAGTAATAAAACCAGAAAAAATATGTAAATTTGGCTGAGGCCAATTATTAAACATAAGGCAAGAAATTAGACTGTTTTGCTTGGTTCATGTACTGTCTATTTTTAGTTTATTTCTTGCAATTTTAACCGTAGTATAAAACTCAGTTTACATTTTTTCATTTCAATCTGGGAGCAGAAAATCACAAGAATCAAATAGCATCATTTTCCAATCTGTGGAAAAAACAATGCAAAAAATGCAATGACAAATATTCAATTCAAATTCAACAAAAGCAAAGATTTTGCCCCACAAATGAAAGGGAGAGTCGTTTTTCCCTTCTTGTCACATGCTCCATATCCAGTCAGTCAGTGCTCCACTTGACTTGTCCACTCAAGACGCTCTTTAAAAACTCAACAATTGACCCAATTTGATGCGAGCAGCAGATACTCACCTCCTAATCGCAGTCCCACAACCCTTTTCATAACTTTTAATAAGTTGCAGCTATTTGTTTTACACACAAACTTCAGATATACTCATCCTTAAAAAACCTCTGATCTAGCCGTTTATGCAACGGTGAAAATATTGAGCATTTTCCTCGATATTATTTGCTTGCGGAAGAATTTGGTCAACCTTTGATCAAAATAACCCCCTGCTGAACACGGCAGACGTGATTATGAGTGTTTCAAAGCTGTTCGTGTGGCTCCAGTCTTGTAATTACAACTTCAAAACAGAAGCAGAAGAAGCAGAAAAACAGGTGACAAGCCAGATCTGAGCACTACTTGTTTTCTGACTCTCCGTGTTCGCTTTGATAACAGCTGTCCTACAGAGTCCCAAAAGAAGAAAAAGGATCAGCTAGCCCGAACGGCTCCCTGTTGCCGAGCCAAAGATCTCCCGCTTCAAACTGATCAACAGCTCACCAACCACAAGAAAAAGGATTACAGTGTCACTTAGCTCACTGGCATAGCATTATGACTCTGCTGGCTGCCAAGGGATCACATCTAAGCCCTGATATCCACCCATACTGTCAACAACCAGGCAGATCAATCAATCAAATGCAACTTCATCAACTTGTAATCGCCACCACAAGTCCAGTAAATAAGACACTGTGGAAAGACAGCGTGAACAAAACATTATGTAGTGGAATAACATTTGAACTAAAAAGAACTCGTATTTTGACTGGTTGCAAACGCTAAATACCCAACTTAAAAACAATGTCAGATGATTTAACCCGTAAAACACAGTGATGGCTGTTACACGCTTACTTACAAGATGTCTTTGTAGGGGGAAAAAAGCTACATTCTTAAAGGGATACTATAGATTTTCCCACGAGTCATCTGTGGAGTCCTGCTATTGCAGGAGAAAGATGTAACCTGTGGTTTTGTAGAGAAGTAAAGAATCCCTCTGAGCAGAGCAGCTGACTGTGAGCCTGACCAGATTGTTTCCAAGGCGCTACAAGACCTGAAAAAGCCCAGAAAGGCATTATATTTGTAGCCGTTTCATAGAAGACACCTTGAAACAAAATCCAGAAAGTTCACTCCATTCTCGTCCGATTAAAAACAGGCTGATGGGTCACAGTTGATCGGGAGGGATTGACACAGGATAAAGTTTAGTACAGCAATACGAACAATAGTCAGCTGAAGAAGAACAACACGAAGAAGAAGAAGAATGCATGAAGTCATTTGTAGTAGTTTGGAGACTGAAACTAACATAGCAATAAATTCCAGGGATATGAACATTTTCAAGCTTCTGCAAAAAAAAAGAAATCAATTATACTATACCATATTATCGACCAATATATTTTAACTGAACTTATGCAATTATTTATTTATGCTATAATTGCTTCCTTTTGCCCGTCAATGTCTTAATACAAAAATAATAATAATAATAATAATAATAATAATACAGAAGAACCGATACAGGATCATAAACTGAAACAGCGTTGCTAAAAAACTTGCTCTGGTGCATAGAGAACATTTTTACATTGTACGAAAGAATCCCGTCCATGAAAATTTAGTCACCATTAGCTCTGTACGGTTTGTCTCTTTCTGGCCCTTTTTCATAATATCTTCGTTGGCGATCAACCACAGCAGAAGAGTTAGTTCCTACGGGTTCCTGTTCTGATGGTCAGCTTCATGACCCATGTTATCAGCCCACCAACGCCTTTGCAAAGTCTGGAACCACAGGTTTCCTCTGTGTCCCTCTGCCACTTGTTGCTGTGCACCTTCAGTCAGCAGTATGAAAAATTTACAAAAGGCTACTATAATTGTCTTTGGAATATTTCCAGTTGCATTTTTTCTGCATAATTTTTTCATAATTAAAAATATTTTTAAAGCTGTTGTAGATACCATTATCCTTTACACCATGGCATTAATCTCATCCCAATCCATGCCTATTTAAATTTCAGCACAGCACTCTAAATAGAAGCAAATGTTATAAGGTTATGCAAGCTCAGCTAAAAGTTGCCGCCATCAGTGGTTCTTACATTAAAAACGGTCTCTCCAGTTTTACACCTCCTCTTGGCTGGGAAAAAAAAAGCATCTTATGACGTTATAATGAAACCGAAAATGAAAAATAAATCCCACTCAGCATTGGTTAGTGTGACATTCTCATAATGTTCTGTAAAACCTGTTTATAGTAAAACAGAAAGGAAACAATTATTTCTACTCCTGCACACTTATTACAGTCATAATCCTGTGGATAATTATTAATCTCCAATTTAATTCCTATACATAAATTTAAGCACAAAATGTACAAGGTTTGCAAATATTGTGCTTATTGCACAGATTATCCTTTTTTTCCCCCTGCAACACAGATCCCATTTATAGCTATTCTAAAACAGTTGCTTCAACGCGAGTGAAGGTTACTGCTCCAATTTCCACGTTTATGGTCGCTTCTTAAAACTAGAAATTTTTATAAACGGCCCTATTGCACACAAGTGAATAATGCGGTTGTCTTTCCTCACCCAGCTGACTAGAAGAACTACATAAACTCTGGTGACTTGGCTCTGTTCTCTGGAAGTGTTTTTAACCCTGGTCCTCAAGGTCCACTGTCCTACATGTTGTAGCTGTTCCTTTGCTTCATCACACCTGATTCAGTACTAGCATTTAGGCCGGTCACAATAAATTGTGCTGGATGATAAATTGTTCCAGACATTATTATGATAAATGATAATGTTGTTTTAAGACAATTTTCAAGGAATTTAATGGTAATGGCAAAATATTAATGCAAGAGCACATTCTATGATATCAATAATCATTAAATTCTCATGAACATCCAACACTGGAGCTGGAAGACATTTTAAATATCCAAAATAAATAAAACAAACAAAATGAATTTTGAAGTCTTTGTAAACAAAACTAAATAAGAGCTAGTTGGAAGACTTTTCTCATCCAATTTTTGGTAGAAAGAGAGTTAAAAGATAAATCATACCAATGGAAATGATTGAGATTGTTTAAATTTGTCATGTGATCATATTGATTATTGTGACAGGCCTACTAGCATTTCCCCCTGCATGACATCAATTAATTTTGTTAATTTGAATCAGGAGTTTGGACCCAGCCGACCAAAGCCTAAAATTATTGAGCTATGCAAAATAATTTAAATAATAATTTTAAAAAACAAAACAAACTAAAACTAGATCTTTTTTAACGTATCCGGAGAGGCATATTTAGAGATTCAAATGTAGGGGAAAAAAAGAGTTTGACGTGTCATTGACCTGCTAATTTTTTTTTCTTGCACTATGTTGCTCAACTTCCATCTTGTTTCCCAAATAAAATGAGGTAACGCTTTGCGAGCGGGGCAGCAGTGCTGGTTAGCTCCCCCAGCCCTCTGTCTTGTTTACATACCCTGTCACAAGACCTCCATTAATGGCTCAATAATGTAGCAAACCACGTGTTTTCTGCCGTCGAGCACTCGCATTTCAACATGGACGTTGACAACGACGTCTGTTATCGACACGCAAGGGGCGTCAAACAAGCCTCCGCTTGTGTAACTACAGGGAAAATAAATGCCAACCGAGCCTGTCAATATTCAGCAAATACGAGTTGAAGTGGTAGAGGGACGATGGCTTTAAAGTGAAATTAAACACCTTCCGTTTTGCTTAAGCACTCTGAACCTGTTTGCTTGTACAACGTAAGGCTCCAAACATGAAGGTAGTGCTGCGTTTGTTTAAGTTACAGAAGCACAAATAGATAAGAACACAGTGTTTGGACAAGCTGCCCAGGGTTTTTTCTGGACTGATACTGAAACGTGTGATCTCCGGAAGCACATGTCAGTCGACTATGCTGCGCCCCGCATAGCTAACTGCGTTTATTCTTCGACAAAAGACATTTTTAACTCCCAAACAGCGCCCGGCCTCCCCTCTTGGAGACGAGTTAATTGTCTCAACTAAAACACAGCTGCTCCCCTGTTTGCAGTCTCCAAACTTTAAACAACCAAGTTGAATTCCAGGTGAGCGGTTCCCGTCACCGCTGTTAGCAACGTTAGCATACCAGGAAGCTAGCGCTAGCCTCAACTGTGTTGTTTTTTTTCCCTCCCCCTCAAAGAAAAAAAAAGAAAAACACTCACGGGGCTTTCCGAGCCTGAAGAAGCGAAATGGCAAACACGACAAGAAATTGATTCCCGAGCTACTTACATTGTGTCGCTCGAAGTCATTAACCGACTTTCGGTGAGGGGCAGGAAATCTAGGTTGTACGTCGAAGTCATGCTCAGAAACAGCGTCGAACAATGAGAGAAGCGACGCCCGCACAGAGCGAGAGGCTGAACTCCTGCGAGACGAGAAGACGAAGCGGAGCAGGTGCAGGGAGGGGGCGTCTTCTTCTTCAAAGCTGCATGGGAGCGAGCGAGAGAGAGGAGGGGGGGCAACCAGCGTCCGCCTTGGTTCTCCCTAGTCTTGCGAATGGAATAAACTCAGGCAAGGCAAGCTGCTTTCTGTCTCTGCTCACCGAACTGCAGCAAAGCAGAGGCGTGGCCAGAGCCAGAAAAGTCTGAAACCACGCCGCCAGCAGCATCTCTGACCCCCATATAAAATTAATCTGTGCCCCACTTGGTGCTCCGTGGAGACTTTATTATCTATTACTGGCAGCAGAATGGTTGCTGTGCTTCTATATTGAAAGATTCTCTCTTCTCTGCAGTCCCATTTAGAAGTGGCCTGCTTGATTCATATTCGTGCGGATATTACAGTCACTGATAAGAGGCGAAGCTGTTTTTGAGAAGGGAGTTTTAGAGAGATAACAGCAGTTTGAAAAGAAATAACAGACGTGGAGGAAAATTATTTTTGATATAAATATATATATATATATTTTTTGTTTCTTTCCTCGAATAGCGTTTTGTAGTTTGGATACCCCTTGAACATTTCCACCTCTTGTCTTGTCAACCCTCTTGTAGGTTTTGATGTATTTGATGGACATTGAGTCTGGCACAAACGTGAGGGAAGGAAAGCAAATGAAACAAACAAAAAACCTAAAAAGTGTGGAATTTATTTGTACTCAACTCCATTTACACAATCACCCCAAGATAAAATCCAGTATGAAGTTACCTTTGTCCTATTTAAGTACAAGACAGTACAGGAAGTGTTCTGAAAAGGCTTGGTGGTTTGTTAAAAACATAAATCATTACGGTCGGAATAAACATTATCATGAAGACTAAGGAACACAGCAGGCAGGTCAGGAGTGAAGTTGTGTAGACGTTTAAAGCAGGGTTGGTTGTAAAACCATAACCCAGGTTTTCAATATCTCACAGAGAGAGCACTGCTCAAAACAGCATCCAAAAACTCCAAAAACTAAATGGGTAAGCATTACTTAGTGAATCAACCAAAGAAGCCATGGCAACTGCAAAGATTTACAGCTCAGGTGAGAAAATCTGTCCACAGGACAACTACTAGTAGTGCACACCACAAATCTTGCCTTTATGTGGCAGAGTTGCAAGAAGAAAGCCAAACATCATCCACAGAGCACAGCAAACATGTGAAAGAGGACGGATCTCTGGTTACACAAGACCAAAATTAAGGTGTTTAGGTATTCATAGAGAACGCTATGTGTGGAAGAAACACCATGCATCCTAGTGAACGCACCATCTGCATCTCAAATCTTCTCGGCAACAACACGTGGGTTGGGTTTCCTTCAGCAGGGCAACGGAAGCTGGTTGGAGTTGATGGTGAGATAGAATTAGGGAAGCAAGACAAAAAATCTCAGAATTAAATTGTCTAAACCAAGGCATATTTGTGAGTTGGAATGGTCCAGTCAAAGTCCAGACCTTATTCCAGTTGGGAATTCTTGCAAACTCCCACTCACAGGAGCTTTCTACGCAATCCGACCATGCTTGACCTGTTTTGCGAAGAAGACATTTCGATCTCTAGATTATCGTTGCGGATGAAGTATTGAGTCGTTTCATTCCAGCAAAAGCTTGTGTTTACGTGACAGGATATAAAAAGACTTGATTGATGCTTTTGCTGGGCACCTTGGAATAAAACCTACAGTCATAGCTTTCAAATATTCTTACAGATAAAAAAAAGATGATGAAAAAGACTTTGAAATGTACGAAACCGATTGGTCAGAGAGTGAAAGATGCTTACGTAATGGAGTGAGTGACTGCAGGTCTACAGCTTGAAAATGGAGGTGTTCAGACAAAGATGGAAGAGCATTACTGCACCAGAGTGTGTGAACAACCTGAGTGCTGCTACCGGCTGGGTAAGACTGGACCATGAATCTCGTGCTGACCTGAAATGTCCTATCCAAATATTTCTCTTTGTTGGAACAAGATTTAGAAAACAAGAAAGGCAAAAACGCGGAAGGCACTGAGCTCCACTGAATTTGAATAGGTTTTTATTTTTAATAAATCGCTTAAAAGAAGAGTACTGCAGATTTTTATCAGAGCACTAAAAATGTTTACATTTTGTATCAGTCTTTTCTGCTGTTGTTTTTTTTTACTATTCATTGTCAAAGGTCAGTGGGTTAGTCACCCTGATGTTCCAGCTCGTTCCATAGTTTACATTGCAGAAAAGCCAAAAGTGAAATAGCTGAAATGCGGTTTTTCTTGTTTCCCCCAGTGTCACAGGTCATATCCCCCTTTGTGCCGGTGCTGAGCTGTTGTTTCTCTGGGGGAGGGGGAGCCTATCCTCCTTTGTTGAGCCGGATTTGCAGGGCGAGGCCCTCCGCACACGAGGGGGCGAGTGGAAAAGAGAGTGGGGCCGACTGGGAGAGGGGGGGGGGGGGGGTCGATGCGGGGTCGTTGTCAAGTGCAGCTCGGCAGAGAGACAGGAGGGTTTTTAGCCTAATTATCGAACCGTTCATTATTGGCCCCGGCAGCTGCGCGGTCCTGAAATATTATTCATAGCGAGCGTTAAGAAACAGCCCATTTATGAAAGCTGACTTAATCCTCGTATCCATAGCAATTTCAAGGCGACCTGGCACCGGCGTTCAGCTCGCTCTATTAAATAAATAGTGTTTATGAAGAGGGGTGGTGTGCGTGACGTGATAATGCGAGCTATTCTGCGGTACATACAGAGAAGCCCACGATCCTGCGTGAGCTGCCATTAAGCTTGAGGGGGGATGAGTGGTGGTGGGGGGGGGGGCTGCTATAAAAAGGTTGTGCAAAACCTCTCTGGAGAATCAGGTTTCATCAAGATGGAGGCTAAATACCATAATAAGAATCCACACGTTACCTTAGATCTAATGAGTTCTTGGAGGTGAAGGATGCATCCAGCATTTATATATGTATTTTAATTATTTCTGGCATGCACTTGCTTTTGCTATAAGATGTCCGTGTTGAGTTGATGCCACAGGCCGCCGGTGTTGAGATGCCAGCACCTTCTAATACTTGATTCTTAATCTCAGATTACTACTACTGTAATCCAATTTTAATCTTCTCCATGCCGCCATGCTTTTGTTGTTTACATCAAACACATCCTGCTCATGCAGTACAACTTAAATAAATAAATAAATCACATCTATCATCATCATCATCATCATCATCATCATCATCCCCTGTGCGTTTAAATTCGCTCCACTTCATTACAAGCTGCAGGGTGTAAAAATAGGTCAGCTTCAAATGAGATCAGCTCCTAAGAGCACACTTTTATTTCTCAACTCTGGATTTTTATATATATATATATATTTTTAATCTTTTTGCAATAAAATTATTTGAGGAGCAGCTGAAGGGTTCTCAAAATGGAGAGGGTGAACTATGGTCTTATCAAGCCGTGTGAAGGAAATCTGCCCCGGTCCAGATAAGACTGATTGCGCACGGTTCTGCCTCGTCGCTTCACTTCTGCAAATTTGCACAGAAAGGTTTCTTCTTATTTACAAGACAATTGATATTTTTAGCTGTTTTCGACAGACTCTGAACATCGAGGTGTCTTTTGCTGATGTCTTATGTCATGTCTTGTGATGTCTTGTGTCCATCATCCTCTCCTCTTTTATCCACGTTTCTTCAAACTGTTGGCGAACTTTAAGGCAAACACTCTAAGGTTGGGATCCAAGTTAATACAAAACAGACTTGTCTCCATCTCACTCTTTCTCCTGTGCGATAATTAGTTGATTTACAAAGCTAAACCAAGTCAGAGAGATGACACACACACAGACATACACACACACCCACCCACACACACACACACACACACACACACACTTATGGAAACACCACAGAGAGACCATCCTGCCTACAGGCGCAGCATGGGAGAACGCTCAACTGGAAACAATACATCCTGTGACAAAATCCAGTCCAGACAAAGAGGCAGTCCAAATACAGGCTGCTCCACAAAAGCTTATCCAAAACTGAATGAGGGGGCCAGCCCCAGAAACGTACCTCATAGACAGGTCCTCATTCCTGACAGAGATCCCGGCCGCAGACGGGGGGCAGCGCATACTGTTGGCATACAGACTCTGCACCAGGGCCAGCTCAGAGGAGTGCTCCAACATCGGTGCTCTGGAAAAGAAAATCCTACTGATGCAATGGACACTTTTTTTTGTTGTTGTTTTGGTTTTTTTTTTTTTGTTTTTTTGTTTGACTCTTTCCGCTCTTTCCTCTATCTGTGTGATTCCTCTTTCCTTTATTTGTCTCCCACCCACTCTTTCTCCTTGCTTCAGTGCAGCAGAGCAGCTCCCACCCCCTTCGCTGACTGTGGTGGCTGAAATAATCCTCTCTGACAGCTCATCGTGTGCTAATGCATTGTGCCGCCCGCGGCAGCCCGGCTCGCAGGCTGTGGAGCCGTGTCCATGGCAGCACTCGTGTACTAATAGAAAGTCATATTTGGGAAAACTTCAGAACATTGACAACGGGTGATGAATTCCCACTGTCAGCTGAGAGAAAGAGGGAGAGAGAGAGAAGCAGGGAAGAGGGGGATATGAGGAAACGTCACCTGAGATGCCAGAAGATCTTATCCTTGGCCCGTTCCTGGGTCTGTGACACATTCCTGTGGATGCTGGCATGAATTTGAAACGATGCTCCCAATGGTGGCCCAAAGCAGAACAACTGTATCCTCCAAACTTTTTTTGTTACAGCCGATTCCATCGTTCTCCTTAGAAACACGGATCTTCGCATGTAATGACTGAACGTGTAACTCAGTTTGTCTGCCCAGTGCCAATTCGCAACAATATTCAACAGCAGACTTCGAGTCCAACTCTTCTCATTAGTCAGCTGACAGTAAGCAGCAGTGCTGTGGAAACATATTAACAATCTTGCATAAACCTTTATATGTTGCGTCATGTTGCAACCATAAAATATCAAAGTATTTTTCATTGGGATTTTATGTAAAAGATGGAGACAAGGTGGCACACAGTGATGTGATGAACCGACCAGAAATATGAAAAGTGTGGCATGTTTTTGCATTCAGTTCTTTGGAGTCAGAACTGCCTGGAAGTATTTGATGACATAGTTTTGCACAAGATCATGATGCTGGATGTTTAAAAAGCCACAGAGTGACCAGCATGTTCAGCACGGCTTCCATGTCCTCCGTTGTCGCGCTTGTGTCGCACACGGATCACGCTAAGCTAATCTTCGGATTCTGGAACCGGCTGTTAGCTCTTGGAGGTAGCAGGTCATAATGGATCAGCTGTATTTTGGTATTACTAAATGGAATTCTTGAATTCAACTTACTGACTCTTATTTAGCCTCACATATAAAGAACTCAGCATGGAGAACGGATGAATCTCCTCAGGGTCTAATCTGGGTGTGGCTGTCATAGCAAGGAGGCCCCTAAAATAACAAGACAAGATTTGTATGTGAAAACATATGAAAAACAAACATGTCTTCACCTTGTCTTTTGCGTTATTTTTCAGAGTTGTCATTTTTCTCTGAACATGCAGGGTCGAAGCTGCAAGTTTTTAAAAACTGCGGATGCGATTCTTGTAACGGAGTTACATTTTGCATGCAGACCATAAAGTCCCACTGCGGTCTCGTCTGACTAGAGAGCTGCAGTAAACTTTAAGCAGGCTCTGTTGCGTCTTTCTTTCATAAATATTCTCCATGTCGCGGCAAATCCAGAACCAATAATTGTTCTTTCACAAATTCGCTTACATGCCTTCTTCTTCTGCTCGGCTCAGCCAGCGACATACAGGGAGGCAACTGGCTACAATGGATTTTATTTAGAAGCGTCAGCGTAAAGAAAGAACATTTTGTACCAAAACTGAGGCATCCTCTGAAAAAAACCAGTGGACTTGCTCTCTCTTCAGCTTGGAGGTCAAGAGTTCAAGTATCTTGATGTCTTGTTCGAGGAATGATTGCAGGGCGAAGCGGGAAACAGAAGAGGACCTCCTCCACTGTAATGAGGTAGAAGGTGAAAACAACCTCTCGTGAGATTTAGATCACGTCTGAAAGAACAGGATCGCTGGTGCAGCCATGGTGAAATATACTTTACTCCACAGTGTGGCATATTTTACTGATGGGGGGAAGAGCTTCATTATCTAAAAGCTCTCTGTATGGATGGATGGATGGATGGATGGATGGATGGATGGATGGATGGATGGACGGATGGATGGACGAACGGACAGACGGAGACCAAATTACACGTTTCCCATTTTTATTTGTGAGACATTCTAAAAACCGCAGATCATTTTCATTCGCCTTTGTGAGCGACTTTGGGTCGTTCCACTAAATTAAATCGCTCTACAGTTCATCTAAATTTTGTCAGTGTAATTTGAAAAAGTGTGGAAACCTTAAATGGGTGTGAACACTTAACCTTCCGACTATTCCTGTCAGCCACACGTCAGTAAATACCGATAACAGTAGAGCTTTTGGAAACCCAGAAAAGGCTGCAGGCATAACAGGATGAAAACCAGCAGACATGTTCGCCGCTCCGGCCTACACACAGCCTGCATGCTGTCCGGCGCTGTTGGAAAAAAAAAAAAAGGTCATTTATAGCTTAGACAACCGTCGCAGGCAGCTCCACTAGTCCCAAAGCATGACCTACACATGCCTGCATGTATTTCTACAGCAGGATGAATTTTTATTACATCTGAATATAAACCAGGAGGAGGAGGGAGAGGGGCGGGGGGGGGGGGGGTTGGAGCTATCTGATGGCAGGATTCAGCAGCACGTTGGAAAGACTCAAAAGAGAGAGCCCAACGCCTTAATTTGCATTAGACAAAGCTCATTTGACTGTGTTCTGAGCCGTGTAGGTAGGAGTGCGAGGAAGACAAAGCCGCCTTTGAAGCTGCAAAAAAAAAAAGAAGAAAAAAGCACTTTCCTCACATGACTAACGCTGTGAAGACTCTGCAGGCGTGTGCCTTCAGATTAAAAACCTGGAAGCCGTTTATTACAACGCTACTTTTACACAAAAAAAATAATAATAAAAAAAACCCAATCCCAAGAGGAGCTGAATGTAGGTCTCGGTCTCCCACAGGTATTGGGTCCCCACTGTTTGTAATGTGACATTAAGCAATAAAGTCATCTGAAACAGGGTCAGCGTTTGCCTGTGTGTGTGTGTGCGTTTGGTTTCACACAACTGAGAGAACCAGTTTGAAGGAAGGGGGATCTAGTTCCTCTTTAGCCGTGCCGCAGAAATCCTCTTCGTTTTAACTCTGGTCTTTCTGCCAGCATTAATATTTCAGGCGGCAATGCTGAAATCCACTTTTATTTTATTATTTTTTTTCTTCTTCTCCTTCTCCTTCTCCTCCTTCTTCTTCATGTGATGCTGCTAAGAATTACTGTCAGACCCACAGGCAAACACTCAGCACACAGAAACACTGACAGACTCTGCCGCGGCTCTGATCTAGCAGCACATGAGAGCCTTCCTAAAGTCATGTGTGCTGCTAATCCTTCTCAGCTAAGAACGCCCTGCAGAGATGAAATAATAGCACAAGAAATGGATGGTTTTTCCCTTGGTATTATTTTTATTTTCTTTACAAAACGAGCATCCGAGGCACAAGAAACTTGTGAAAACCAAACGCATGAGGCGTGTGTGTGTGTGTGCGTGTGCTCGCGAGAAGAGACCACATCCTGCTTGCATTCACTGCGAATGTGAAAGGGTGTGTTGCTGGGGCTCCAGAGTGTGTGTGTGTGTGTGTGTGTGTGTGTGTGTGTGTGTGTGCTGCTTCTGCTGCGGATGAAAAACAAAACGCACTCAAGTCTGCAGCGTAACAAGTCAAATTACTGCAACAACATGTTTAGGGCACTGCAGGTGGCCTCGGGATGAGCGAAAGCTTTCCCTTTTCACCGCTCCTCGGCTCCTCTGGGGACCGTTCGGGCAGACAAACACCGTCTGTGTTGCTGCGGTTTATAACCGAAACCGTCTCAGCTCGGAGAGCATTCTGCTCTGCGGAGCGTGTAGAAGACAAATAAGGTTTTGTGGTCTTCGGCGTTAAAGAATTAAAGCTAATTAGCACGGGGTTCGTAATGGGTGTGTATATCTCGTACAGCATCGGCATGGCAATTGTGTTGCAGGTGGAGGGCCTCGAAGTGCCTCTGAAACTTTTTGTGTGTGTGTGTTTGTTTATTTTTGTAAAATGTTGGGTCTTTCCAGAGGCACGCTTTTTTTTTTAAATCGGGATTTCACTTGATAGACCAACGCACAACAAAGCAGCACACTGATTTCATCTGGAAAACTACGTTGCGCTGATTAGTTTTGGCCCATTTTCTTTGCAGGACAACTCAAACCTGCGGTCAAACTAGAAAGCTATAGCATTTGGAATTAAGCACCACCAAAATGGTGTTTTCAGACTGGTTGTAGTGTTTGATTTCTGGCATTTTTAGGCCAAATAGTTAGTGTTTTTTTAAAAAATCTAATCTTATGGTAGATTCTCCCACCTGAGCTGTGAGTCTTTGCAGCCCCTCCAGAGTAAGCACATGGTTTCTGAGTTGAGCTATTAATGCTCTCCTTGCTCAGCCTGTCAGTTTAAGTGCTCGGCATACTTGTTCTATTTTCTGCCTGATGGATTGAACAGTCCTCTGTGACACACGTCTAAAGGTTTGGGATATTTAATTAATTATTTTTTTTAATCGCCTAATAGTTGCGTTGGATGTGATTTTGGAGAGTAAGACCCAAAAAAAGGGCAGGGGGGAAGGGTTAATACAGAACACACAACTCTTTCCACCTAAACATTTCAACAAAATACATCAAAGTCGTGTGTTTAATATGTATCTTGATGGAGGGGAGGAAATAAATATGTTTTTGTTTTCTTTTCTGTCAGATGTCTCACAGCTCTATCTTCCTAGTACAGTGAAATTTATGATCCAACAGATGTAAGCCACAAGCTTTGACTGTATGAGACCTGACACTGGGTCGTGTGACCGGGAGGGAAAACTGACACTTTCAGCCGTGAGCAGGAGTTTGAGTGAGAGAGAGAGAGATGGAAAGAGAGAGAGAGGAAGGTTTCATCCTGGACATAGCTGCAAATAATTTCAGAGCTTAATTGTCTCATTCCTGAATGTATGGCTGCGTATGTGTGTGTCAAACCCTTGTCCGTGACGACTGACTGACTGAGGCTGCTGCGCCGCGTCAAAATGTCAGCGTGTTTTGCATGGCCGGCCGCCGAGTCCTTTTGCTTCCCCTTTCTTTTAGTCGCACATCAATTTTTCCACTTCCTCCTCGATTCTCTTTCATCAGATGACACCGAGTGGATTTCCACCGAGGCCATCTGCACAAAGAGAGACAGAGAAGTGGATAAGTAAACCATTTTTTCTTTTTGTTAAGCAAAACTTTAACAGTGAATGCTTGGAAAAAAAAAAATTCGAAGCAGCTTTTTGGATCATTGGGTGTGGCACATTT
The DNA here is from genome assembly GCA_903067075.1 of Micropoecilia bifurca. Taxonomy (NCBI): domain Eukaryota; kingdom Metazoa; phylum Chordata; class Actinopteri; order Cyprinodontiformes; family Poeciliidae; genus Micropoecilia; species Micropoecilia bifurca. Next base: position 27,450 of record CAEGAF010168096.1, on the reverse strand, counting down.
AGCTTAAGTTACATTAGCACCTGGTGCTACACAGCAGCCAAAGTGAGTCTGATTCTGCACTAAGAGCTTAACTTGACACTAAATATTAGACTTATTAAAACTAGCCTACGCATTTACCTTAGTTGGGGTTGACTGCAAGAAATTTATCTTGGTTTTATGATATTTAATAGCCTCTAAGATGCGATTTCAACATGCGAACTTCCCCACTCAGCCAGCATTCATTTGCAGACTGGTTCCAGAGCTTCACGCTGCAGAAAAGTGAAGAAGAAGAAGAGTCAGTCGATGACTACTAATGAAAGCTCCTGCTGCACATGAAAGATCTGGCTTCTCTTCCTCCTGCAGGCGATTCAGTTCTGCACTTCGCTTCAAAGAATGGAAAAAGTGAGATCACACATGTAGGCCCCACATCATTAAATGTTGACTGATAACTCAGGGAATCCTGTTTTACAGTGCCTTTTCTCTTTTTTGGTTTGTCCTTTAAAGGCCTGCCTTTAAAAGGCTGCTGAAGGATCGTAAAATATGTAGCTGTTTTGCACAGAGTGCAGAAAACAGCAACACTCTGTGCAAAATCATTGGCTGGTGGTGGTGGTGGTGGGGGGGGGGGGGGGGCGGAATCTCTCACGGCCACGGAAAACCTGTGCAGTGCTTTCTGCAGAAAAGAACGGAGCACTGCGTCGTCTGACGGGATTAGCTCAAATTAGCTGGAAAAATAGGAATTTAAGGCCAAATATGGAATATTAGGAAACAAATGTTTACTTGTTTTACTAGAAAACCCCCTAGTAAGCAAGTGTGTAATTATAAGCAGATGTAATGCGTTCTTTCTGCTGCGTCAGACATCCAGAAGGCAAACCTTCAGCCTTAGCATGGACCAGTGTCAAGTTGAAAGTGAAGCAGTAAAGAAGAAAGAAAGAAAGAGATGAAGAAAGAAAGAGCTAAAAACTAAACACTCAGGCGAAGACGAAAAGCGTACAGTGTGATGTAGGCCCTCTAGTCACGCTTACTCATTTCAGATCAATATCAGGGACAGATAACCAAACAAAGCAAAAAAGATAGTTTTCAAATGACAACATGAAAACCACCCAGAACCTGTTTGAGAAAAGCAATTACCCCTCAACATGGTTGGCAGCGACATCAGTCGTCCAGTCTGATGCCGGCAGGGAGTCTCTCATGTCACTCTGGAGGAAGTTTGAGGAATTCTTCAACGCTGGAGGGTTTTAGAACATGAACGGACCCACAAGACTTCAACTGCAGACATAGACTGGGCTACTCCAGAATCTTTATTTGGCTTTCTTTGAGCCGTTCAGAGATGGACCTACCGGTGCGCCTCAGATCGTTGTTCTGCTGCCACACACCCAAGTGTGTTGTGAATGAGTGAATCTCTAAAATGAAAACTCCTTCTTGTGATTATCCAGGCTCTTTTGTTTTTAACATTTGTTTGATGATCTTACACATTCGACTAGGACTTCACAATTAGGAGAAAATCTGTCGATGGGGGGGGGGAAACATTTTTTTCTGGCATAAGCTGGGTTTTCATAAAAAGACATTTTTAACAACTGGTGTATTGAGCAATAGTTGAGTTGCGTATCTTGTGACTTATTTAACGACGTTCGAAGGGGGTTTCCTGCTGAAAGTAAAAGGAAGCAGTGAGCCGTTAAAGAGCACATCCGGATTTCAAAATGGTTGTCCATTCATTACTAAAGAGAAAACTTTTCATTGTTACGAAGAGGCATAAACATTAGAAACAGCAAGAGGTGTCTAATGAGATATAGTAAAAGTTTTTCCATCTTTCTTTGTGATTCACGCTAACCTTCCCACAATCGGCGGGACAGATAAAGCAGAGCCTCCCAAAAGTTGCTGAAAGAGGAGCCCTGTCTTCCCCTCAGACGTTTCTTTCAAGGCCTTCGGTCTGCAGAGCGTTTGCGTTCGCTGTCCCGCTTTAACGGTGTCTCTTTGACCCCAGAGACGTTCCAACCGCGCTCCCTTTTGGAGACGCCGTTTGTTTCCCGCCCCTCGGCCTGACGTGAAGCGGAGCTGTGAACCCGTCAGGTGCAGCAGCAAACCTCGCCTCTTCTTCTGCCGCTCAAACGGTTTCTGGAGCCGCCATTTCTGGAGACATTTCACTTTCGCACATTTTGGCCTCCGATTAACTTCAGCGTCACTGACCTCTGACCCCTTCCACTGCTGCACTGCATTTAATATATTGAGTTAAATGGTCACGAGTAATCAAATTAGGTTTATTAAGTCGTTAAATTAAGCTAAAGTTAATAGAGTAAGTTTGACAAATTTCATTCGACTTTTCCCAAGTTGGAGCTCCATTCTGTTTCAGTGCATTTTGCCAAAATGTGTGCTCCATTTATTTATTTATATACAATAAAAGAGACGTTACTGCCATTGTTTCAATCATGAAGACAAATAAAAAGTCTGAATATAATTTATTTCTCAGTGCATTATAATCTCATGCTAAATGTTTTTGTTTTGCTGTTTTTAGCAGAAATAGTGACATAAGGGTAAAAAACCAAAGGTTTCATTTAACAAAATGAGATTTTGAAAAGACATTTTGAAACCTGATGTATATTAAATAAATATTTTTATAAGCTTTAAAATCCCATCTGGTCACATCTTCCCTCAAATCAAAAGGCGAGTTCAGCTGCAGCTGTTTGAACAAAATCAACAATGAATAGATGGGTATAAGAATGATGGCATAAAGAAATGACCTAATCGGGTGTTTGTTTGTTTTTTTTTTAGCTCATCTTTGTCTTTTTGTAAACAGTTTCACAATAATACAGAACGTTTTGTACCTCATATCTGGAAAAGCCGGTAATGCGCCTCAAGAGTGACACCGTGTGGTCATTTGTGGAAGAGACGGGGGCATTTTAACTACAAATGGCAGAAGGGACATATTTTTTAAAATGCATTTAATGCACGCAATGTTCTACTATTTTTTATTTTGTTTCTGCAAAGTAAGCTCAAACTAATTCTTCTTTAAAAAAAAAATGTGGTGGCAAACGGGCGTGGATGTAAAAGTGATGCAGACGAGACGCTTTCTTTTTGAGTGTGCGGACACACAGACTGTTCACCTTTAATATTGAAATATCAGCAAAAGTGATTTACATTACGAGCACGGCTACAGTATATGACTCCGAGAATCCATGAGAAGAAAAAGAAAACAATAAAAATAAAAATACAAAGTTCAAATTTTTAAAAAATGTACAGAAATTACAAGGAGAAACGGTTGGATTTTTAAAAACCGATGAGTCAAAGTGGTTCAAATGAGACGATCCTAAGAACAAAACGCACTTGGCTTCCAAGGTGGTATTTACATATTTATACATACCTGACGCAATCATCTTTATATACATGACATTTTCAATGGAGGAAGCTGCAGAAAGCTCCGGCGGTGAGGCCCGGATCCTTCCTGCAGAAGACGGGAAGCAAACAGAAGCATGGCAGCCTGACGCTCCGAGGTTCAGCTCCAATCTTCTAAAAGTTCATGTGGTCTTCGCGGACAAAATCGACGGGAAAACAGCCAAAAAAAAAAAAAAATGCGAGAGGAAACAAAAAAATAAAATAAAATAACAGGCAAACTTTTTTGCAGGTGATAAAGGAAAATCAGCCCCGCAGCAGGAATAAGGCTGAAGTATGTGCTGGTTAAAGCCGATTCCTCTCCCCCACAAAATCCCTCACCGACTCATGATGCATAGCGGCTGACCTCTTTTAAAAAAAAAGAAACAACCCCCAGAAGTCATCGTCAGCCACAGATTTTTAGTTATTCTTTAGTTGTTGTTTGTTTCCAGCAGTGCCACCAGCGATCAATAATGGCTTTATAGTTGAGAAAGTCCCAAATCTGTTTTTTTTTTTTCGTTTTTTTTTTCCTTTGCATAGTCTCAGTGGGGTTTGTGTTTCTTCTTCTTGTGTTTTTTGTCCTTTTTCTTGCTGGAACATTTTACGCAGAACCATGGCTGGTCCTCCGGGGGCGGAGTGAGGATCCCCACACAAGGCCTGAGCGGAAACGAGGAGACAGGAGTTCACACAGTGAGGATTTGTCTGCTTTTAGCGTCGATGCAACGTGGAAATGTATTGGCTGTCCTAAAGAACCAGTAAAGAGACCCTAGAGGTCCAAAAGTGTAGAAGTAAGTTAATCTTTGATTATATTAGCCTAACCAAACAAAAAATACTATTACTGGATAAAATATTACTGGAGGAAATTAGTTCGATTTAGTGTTCATTAGCGTTTGTTGATTAAGCGTAGGCCTGCAAATAACGATTATTTTATTAATCTGTCGATTATTCTGATGACTAATCAATTAGTCAGATAAGAAAAGTCGGCCAATTGTGCAGATTTTTTTCAAATTAAACTACAATATTAGCTTCTTCTATGAAATATTAGAAATGCATCAAAAGACCAAAAAAAAATTATTGATTTCCTTTTTAAAATAATAATAAAAAAAACATTTTATTACCTAAAATGCAACAACATAGCTTTTTTTGTGTGTGAATTTGAACCATGTGAATATTTAAAAGAAAAAGAGCCACTTGTGGAGTTTTGGGTTTTTATCTTAAATATGAAATCCATATATTTTTTTTGACAAATTTAGTTAATGTTAATTTAATTAATGTTCTAAATATGTTGATTTGTTTAGCAAATGGCCTCTTTTTGAGTTTGTATTAATAGTTAATGATTAATTAGTTACTATTTCCATAATTGATTAATCACAATTAATCGCTTGTTAATTAATCACAATTAATCGAAATAATCGAATGTCCTAATTTAGGACATTCGGTTCTGTGCTGAATCGATACACACGGCTGAAACTAAACGGGTTAATTAGCACGTCTCTTACCAGTGATACCAGTCGTCACAATCGTCACATCCAATCATGGGGCTGCCATCGTCCGGTTTGTTACACCCAGGACAAATCCAGATTTGATTTCCCCACTCATCCCGGATCTGGGACACAAACGGACACCACAGAGGATCCCCAAGGGGTTCCACGTCAACCTAACAGCTATTATGCAGATTTATTAGATTCATGCAAACGATTCATTGGTTTTAAGGTAAAATAAGTCATAATCCTCCAAACAAACAACGCGTTCCACTTGCGGAAACCTACCACATAAGTGCTGACGGTCTCGGTTACGACGCTGCGGACCGGTGGCTTGACGGAGGCAGCAGACGGCAGCATGGAGGGCAGAGGCAGCAGAGACGCCGGCGGGGGAGGACCGGGCTGCAGCGGGGAGGCAGGCGGCAGGATGGGAACCACCGGGGGGAGAACCGGGGGAGGAGGCGGCGTCCGGGGACGGTTGCCGGGGGCCGACTTGGCAGCGGGAGTCCTGGTTCCTGGAGTCTTGGGCTCCGAGTTCGGAACCACTTTGCTGATAACGCTGGAGACACAAACTCAGGTTAGCGTGAACGTCATGGCGTCTTTGCGTTACGGTTCTGGTTCTGCTCTGCATCCGCTGAACCGGAGCAGCGTTTGGTTTTGACACTCTGCTGATGTGGGACAAACTTCTGGAAAACGGCAAAACTGCTGAAACACTGAGCTCTTTTAAATCAAGGCAAAAAACCCATGTGATAAAAACTGGAACACTGATCCATATTCTTCATATTTGATGGTGGCATTTGACAAAATGTAATGTTTGTTGCTTTTTTCATAATCGGTTACTGTATTACGTTTTTATAGTGTTGCTTGACTCGACTTACCAAAGTAAGTCAAGGATCGGTTTAAAAACTTGAGCTCTACTACCGGAGATGAGTTTTGGTAAATATATCAAAACACAACCTACAATCTATTTTAATTCAAGAAAAGAAAAAGTGAAAATATGTAAACTGCACACATGAGTTTGTAAAAAATTCTACGTATGAGAACTTTAATTTGTGTGTATGATTTTAACTGTTAAAAAGTTAATTGATTTCAGTATTTCAATTCCAAAGGTGAAGCTCATATTTACCGATTCTTTACACAAAGTATTATATTTTAACCACTGATATCTGCATCATGAAAACCAAAAAATTCTCTTCATCGTTAAAGTTATAATACTAAATACTGCAGAAATGTGATAGTGTCTGGCCTACATTAGACACTCACTGACATCCTCCACCAAGAGATTAAACCACAGAAGGTCACTGCTAAAGAACTGTTCACACTGTGCTGTTTACATTTATACAAAGTTAAGTGGAGAGAAAAACTGTGGTAGAAAATAAAAAAAGACCACAGGCTACGGGTATCTGTGCAAATATAATTTATGTGTAAGCATGTGTAATGAATCCACACGACGATTCATTTCCGCATTTGAATTGAATAACCTGACTTCAGTTAAACTATTCAGTGATGTTCTGTTTTATTGAGATTCACCTGTAACGGTTGATGTACAGAAACCCAGGAGTGTGGAGGAGAATACGGGTTTCTGGGTGGAATCGGGGATTGTGGGAAACGTCGGCAGACTTACATTTTGTCCTGACCTGCTCCCACCCTGAGGGTCAGCCGGGGAATGACTGGAGACGGCAAGACGACTGGAGCCTCCATCTTCACCTGAGACGGCACCAGCAGCGTTACCGTTAGCAACCGCCCCACAAACAACAACGACAAACAAACACAGGCCAACGGTTACCTTCTCCAAGCGAATCTTCTCCTTCTCTTTCTCCTTCTCCCGTTTCTCCTTTTCCCTCTCCTTTTCCTTCCTTTTCTCCTCCTTCTCCCTCTCCTTCTCCTTGGCCTTTTCTCGCTCCTTGTCCTTGTCTTTCTTCTTCTTCTTCTCTTTCTTGTCTTTTTTCTTCTCCTTCTCCTTGCTCTTCACCTCCTTGTCGTGCAGGATGGGCGCCAACGACGGCAGCATGGAGGGAACCCGCAGGCAGGTGGAGGGGCTGAACAGCGGCGGGAGGTCGCTGAGGGAAAAGGTGGACAGTGCCGACTGTTTCTGCTTGTCCTCCTTGTTCCTGTCTTTATTCTTCTCCTTTTTGTCCTTGTCCTTCTTGCTTTTCTCTTTGTCCTTCTTCTTGTCTTTGTGTTTCTCCCTCTCCTTCTTGGTGCCCTCTCCGTCTCTCGATTTGATTTTGACGGGGACCTCCGACAGGGTGAACTCTCGCGGCATGAAGAGGTCGTCACCCTTGACGTCCTTCCAAGGCATCTTGAGCTCCTTGGAGAACTCCTTGTTTTTGTCCCGGTTTTTCTCCTTGTTCTTCTCCTTCACCTTGCTCTTGTCCTTTTCCCGGTCTTTGTCCTTAGGCTTGTCTTTCTCCTTCTTCTTCATCTTGGTCTTGAGGTCCTTCTTCAGCTTCTTCTTCACATCAGGTGGCGGCGGCAACAGCTGCAGCGGCGGCAGCAGCGGCGCCATCTTGCTCTTCTCCTCGAACACCTTGAGCAGCGGCTCCGGGGTGGGCGGAGACGCCGATCCCGACGACACGTACTCGGCCGGGATGGGGGGAGGGAGAGGAGGAGGCGGCGCCGACGGGCCGCCCTGGTTGGCCATGCGGACAACTTCGTTGATCGAGTCGTCCAAAGTCCAGTTCCCGAGGCCTACGTGGGCGTGTGGGTGGAGCGGCGTCGAAGAGTCCTTCATGAAGCCGCCGATGCCGGCGGGGATCTTGGGCGTGGATGGCTCCATGATGGTCAGCCTCCTGGGGCTGGAGAAGCCGTTGCTGTCCGAGTCCGAGCCGGAGGAGAAGGCGAAGGGGTCGGGCTCGCGCTCGGCGCACGCTCTGGCTATCACGGCGTCGATGGAGTCGTCGATGGCCGTGTTGTCGGGCTCCAGCTTCTTGAACGAGACTTCGGGGAACTGCGGGTCGTCGTCGACCGGGCGCTGGTGGACGATCTCCTTCCCCATCCTCTCGCTCAGAGTGGACAGCTTGTGCAGAGCTTCCGCCTTGATCTGAGCTGGGGGCGCTTTAAGCGAGCCCATCTTCGGGCTCTTGGGGCTTTTCGGACTCTTGGTCCTGCCCGGAGACTTTTTCCGCTCCTTAGAAGGTTTTGGAGAGTGTATGGGACTGCCTGCGACCGCGACAGGGAGCGCCCCTTTCGGGGACTTAGTTCGTTGCCTGCCGGGGGACGAGACCTTAGGCTTTCTCACCGGGACGGCGAGAGCCTTCTGGTCCGAGTGTTTGGGCAGGACCGGCAGAGGCCTGAAAGGAGGCAGGGGTCCGGACGGGGTTTCGGGCGACAGGGGGTCGAGGCTGTCGTGGGAAGGCAAAATGCCTGGCGGGACGCGCTGAGGGTTGAGGGAGGTGAGGGGCTCCCTGGGCTCCACGCCCCACTCCGGGCTGAGGCCGGGGTACATGCGCGGCCTCTTGGAGGTGGGCATCATGCCCATGGCCGCGTCGGGACTGTCCAGGTGTCTCTTTAGCGGGTGGTTTTCGTCGTTGACCATCTCGTCTTCGTCTATTTCATCCTCGTCTTCTTCCAGGGCCACCTGCATGGCCTCGGCCGAGGTGCCCATGTCAGGAGGAACCTCTTCCTCCTCCTCTTCTGCTGAGCAAAGACAAAGGCAAACCACATGAAGCAACTCTAGCAACCTTAAAACCCATTTCCAACCCTGGAAAGGTTGGTGTGAATGTCTTATGAGAAAGTGCACAAGTTGACTAAAGGGCTTTTAAAAGCGTTCAAGAAAGAAATCGGCGCGTTCACTCATTTTAAAACCCAATGTATGGTCACTTTGAGTTGTGCAAAATGCAGCAGAGAGAATACATTTTCTGAATCAACACCATTAGACTAACCAGGCCTGAAAAAGCAGAACGAGATGAGCCTTCAGTATGTGAATGTTTTTCACTGCACGGTTATAAAAACCCTGAAACACAGAAGGCAGCAGCGACGGTCAGATTTACTCCAAAGGAAAAATGACGGATTCACCCTTTAAATCGGATTCCTAAAACAAATACCAGCACAAGTTTAATTTGGAGAAATGGATCAGCAGATAGAGCAGAGTGCTTGCAGTCCTTAACAAGCCGCACCTGTTTGGCAACCCTGTTGGTTGATGCAGCTCCTTAAAAGATTACAAAGTGCATTTAATAAATCAACACAGTGACGAGCTGAAGATGTAAGGCCTTCAGCAAACTGCAACGAGCCTCGGTTAAGGTCTCCTTCTAGGACTCAACAGGCAAACATGGCCTCCATGAGGGAGCTTCAAGTCCCAGAACCACTGCTAGCCAAACAGGAGACAAAGAAAATCCGATGTTCCCCCAAGACTTACAAGACTCAGAAGGTGTGCAGTCTGCATTCAGGACAACCTGCTATGAGTGGTGGAACAATGAAGAGTGGCAAAAAGCAGTGAATGTACTTTGAATAGGCCACTCAAAAAACATTTTCTTGAGTAGCCTAGTCAAAGTCCAGTCCTAAATTTGAATAGGATTAAGTGGTGTAAAGAGACATGCTTGAAAATCCTCAAAAATGATTGTATTAATGAACAATCCTGTACAGAAGAGTGAAGCCAAAGTTCATCCTCTGTAATTATTGCATAAATGATACTGGGTTGTTTTTTATATCAAATAATATATTATTAATAAGTTTGTCCTCTCAAAGACCAATACGTGCTAATTTTATTACAAAAAAAACCTTAACAACAAAATTAACCTTAAAAGAAAAATAACCAGCAGAACTGAAAATAACTATTGAGCTCATTTTAATTTATCACGCGATTGATTATTTAATTCATTTTGTCAGGCATACGGCTCATTTTAAATGTTTGATGACAGCTGTCACCGTCAGAGGTGATGATGGTTATACTGTAATAACGGTTTGGACGGATTATTTCCTTTAATAAATGAAAACGACTCATTTAAAAACCAATATCGTAGCTAGTCAAGTTATCGTTGATGTCGAAACTTACACTATGTTCAGAAAACATTTAAAACAGAAGAAATCTGGAAGGGAGGACAATACTTTCTCACAGTACTGTAGTCAACAAGCATGCTGACCTTCTTGTAAGGAGACCAGAGGCGGCATGTGCTCTGGGATGTGATCCTTCCTCTCCTCTGCATCTCTGACGCCGGGGTGGGGAAACTGCAGGACGTTGTTCTTGTTGACGGGAAAGAGTGGCGTCTGATGGGTGAAGGCCACGGGCTCCAGGTTGTTGACATAGTCCTCCAGTTCGCTCAGGTTGACCCCCATCAACCTGAAGGCCTGGCTGAGGTCGTCCAGAACCGGATCTGTTCTTCCGTCTGCAAAACACGGGATCAAAACAAGAACCTGGAAGTTTAGGGCCGGACAATCCGACTGAAAGCAGAAGCTGGAGGCGATCAACAAGTTTTAGAGTGAAGTAAACGGTTAGATTACACAAAACGAAAGCGCGTCACGCTTGTTCTTATTTTCTTAGTGAAAATACACTGTAAAGTACCACAGAGGTGTGTTTGGAAGCGGGTCAGGTGTTCAGCTACTGTACTTTTTGACACATCAACCTTTGCTAGGTGGCGCTACTGAAGGGAACAAGTCAACAACAACGTGATCGACAACTTCTAGTTTATTGGAGCAAAAGAAAGTAATCGGAGTATGAAACGGTGAACTTACACAGCTCAGAGTAGCGATGGCAAACCCTTGCCAGCTGCTGGATGTACCTGTGCAGCACATCGGACAGCAGATCGCAGGCTGTGAGCTGCACCGCATCCCAGCCAAGAGCCTGGCAGATCTGCGCCACCGAAACACGCAGTAGCGAGCGGGCATAGTTCTCGCACATCTCGCTGGCTTCGCTACGGTGGAAAATACCACTCAATTTCTCTTCAAGGACATGCCCCCGGTCTTCATGTTTCACCGAACCCCCAACGGACCAGGGAAAACACACTATCTCGGCTAGTTTTGGACATTTACTTTAGTAGATATATTGGCGCTTTCGCCAGAGTCGCCATCTTGATTCCATCGGTAAAACCCATCCCCGAGGTCTAGTCTGCACATGCGCAAAAGTGATTGTCAGTCAGTGGTGGGAATTGGGTAGATTTGAGGAGATCCGAACCTTTTGGCTAAGCTCAGCAAAGCGAGATGAATGCTTCATCTTTCGGAATTTATAATTAGGTCTGATTTTATTTAATTAGTCTTTAGCTTTAATACTTAGGAAGACTGTTGCATACATGAACAGATTCCGTACACTTCAGAATGTAATGTCTCCTTCCATCAACTATGCTGTCTTTAAACTGTCCCTCCCCTTGATTTATCCTGGTGATCCTCATCCAGGGTTCTGTAATTTTCTAACTTACTCAATTTTTTTAATCCCAGATTGATTGATCTTATCACTGATTCTTGTCTGTCATTACTTGACACTGACACACCAGAGGCTATCTGTGGCTGTGTTTGAGCTGCTCAATTCCTCCCTCTGCCCGTCACAATATGCAATGATCACACAGTGTATCGCTGCACTTCCTCTATTTATTGTAATGATCTTTAACTCCGTATGATGGGCGAATGAAACACTGAGCTTAAGGAAGAGTGACTACTGACTATCCTTCATTTGTGTGTGACAAAAATTTATGTCACGTGTACAAAAAAACGTTGTCATCGGTCACGGACACGAACCGGCCAATCAAGCCGGCTCAGTCCCGAACAGCACACCCCAACTGCTTGAGCACATACAGGAAGCCCCGCCGTCGATAACAGATCGTTGGATGAAACAGTCAGGGGGCAACATGGTCGATGTTTGAGCGCCGTCATTGTCGAAAAGGAAGCTCTCGAGACAGATTCGCAGTAGTTTTAGCTGGAAAATATTAACATATAAGTTACACCAAGGGTTAGTTTTAAGATTTAAGCTCTTAACGCAGAGTCAAATCCCCTGCGCTCTGGCAGCTACTAGCTAGTAACAAATGGGCAGCAAATAAGATCAGTGTGTTCATCCTCGTTTGAAGTTGTCGCACTTCAAGCAAACTAGGAAAATTCAGACTTGTCGTGTTTCAAAGTTCAAGTGAACGCAAACGATATCAGCTCATCGGTGCTTTTTTTTTTGCACCTTCTATAGTCTACACAAGGTGGTGCTGAATTATTATGAAAATAAGACCCAGTGATTTGAAGTGACATTAGTATTACATACATACAGAATAAAAGTAGTCAAGGGGAAACCACATTATATGGATTCATAGCCACCATGCATGGAAAAGGGGTGTAAACGTTGGATAGACATTGTTCAACCCTGCTGCCATCAGTACTTTTAATGTTTTTAGCAGTAATGCATCTGCGGTTTATCAATCGGTCACCATAAAACCGAGACATACATGCCAAAGATGAAAGCCACAAGACCTGAAGAAATAAATCAAGCAAGAAAAGCTGACTTTTTTTTCAGTACATCAAGCGGCACTCAATATTATTTTCAGTATTCAGCACTGATTGAACCTTAAACGCAATTAGCCCGATTATAACCTCAAACTTAATGTATTCTATTACGATTTTATGTGACGAACCAGTGCATAAATATAAAATGGAAGAAAAATGCAAGTTTTTGTTTTTATGACTGAAGATCAACGGTGTGGATTTGTTTTCATCCCTCCTGAATACAACTTGTGACACAATTTCTGTAGGTAATACATCTTTGAGCTTAGCACATCCAGGGACAACTTTATTTGCCCATTATCCTTGACTAAACAGGTCTCACTCAAAATGAATGACGACCATCTTGAACGGACACAGACTGGCTTTTGGACTTAGTTTCAGATTTTGACCAGGCAGTTCTCACAAGCAGATATGCTTGTCTTTTGCAACTTTGATAAGTAAATGTAAAATTAAAGCTTCTTCAAAAAATCACTCCTGTCTTTGGTCTAATGCTTTTTATATGATATTCATTTGTAAAAGAACATTTAACCATTTATCATTTTCCTTGTTCACTATTGTGCTCTACTTCGTGATCTATCACAAAAAGAACACTGTCATAATGACATGGGGTATTTCAATACTTCCTCAAGGCGCTGCACAAGTGTTTAATTATAAAGCACAAAATAAGTGTACCGACTAGAGCAATTCATTTCAGAAATCATTTTTAATCAAGCAAAGTGACACGAGTTGGAAATGAAACCTCTTTCTTAAAATTGTCTTTATATTTTTATAAACTTATCCAGTGCTGAAAAATACATTTCCAGACTGTACAGGAACCCCCACCATGTCCTTTTGGTGTGGTGCCTTTCAAGTTTTCCGCAGGTGCAGCGACCGGCACAGAACTCTAAAACTGAACTTTAAATGAGTCCGCTTGATAAAATTGGGTTTCTTCAAGTTTCAGAAAGATTTATATTTAGAAGAAAAATAGCTATCGAACATTAAGAAAATAGAAGTCATTTACCTAGATACAAAACAGGATTTTAAACCAGTTTAAACAAAGAAAACTAGATATTTGCAGGTGATGCTTAGTTATTGTTCTAAATAAAGTCAGGAAATACTGTACAAGTGTAAGATTTAAATATGTATTGCTAATAAAAAAAAGGACAAAATGTAGCTTTCTTGCTTTGTTGGAAAAACTATACAGTCAGTATGTCAGAACAAATATGAACATAAAAATAATTTGTAAGTGGATTTACATGACAATGTACAATGTTGAATTAAGTTACAATACAAACTGCGTTCAAACAGCACAGCTGCCAGCGTCTTGGCAAATACAGCCAATCTATCCAATAACTGAATCATTACCAAGGCTATACAGAAACATGACCGGAACACCCTGTTGAAAGATAAACCGATAACTGTTACTTGCAAAAGGAACTCAAAAATTTAAGTTAGTATAAGATCAGATACTCGTGTAGTAGGCATTTTAAATAACCATGCCTGGTGTTTTCTTATTTCACGCATACAAAGAGCATTTGATTGTTTTAATGTTTCAGGGAGTGAACCTGATCAACCTTCTTCAGTCAAACTCTGAATATTTCTGATGAAGACTTTGTTAGAAAAGTGTTCAGAGTCATTGTCAAAATCCCGTTCTTCTCAAAGGCACTGTCTGTTGTTGCATCTGGAAAAAGAAAGAAACCATGTTAGAGCTTTTGCAGAAAGTAGTAAGAGAACATGGCCTCAAGAAAAAAATAATAATTTACTGGGTTTTAAGTAAAATTGACTGAATAGTTGCTTTAGGACGCCATTTTTAACGCAACCTTTCTCAATGCTTCTTGGTTTCTGGATACACTAAAGTGTATCCAGAAACCTTGTTCAATAACAAGTTCAAGACCTTAAATCATTTTAGGTCAGTTTGCAAGACCAACATTATTTATTTTAATCCAGAAGTTTAATTTTTGGAGACAGGTCCCGTCGTTTGACAAAACTAAAATTGTTGATTTGATTGTAACAATCATCTTTATACTTGGAGGAAAGCTTGGAAGCCTGCAAACACCTTCCAGACTATGACGTGGAGGAGTTTCGACATCATATGATGGGAGTTACGACTCCGGCAAAAATGGGTTTTCCAAATGAATTATGACAAAGCATACTGCAAAACTGGTTTCAAAGTGTCTTAAGGACAACAAAGTCAAGATTTTTGCGCTAACATCTCTTTCAATCTCAGTATGATTGAAAATAAAAATAAACCGAAAAGATGTGGGGGTCTAATAACTTTGGCAATCCAACCTCACCTAAAACAGGGAAAGCTTAGTTTGGGGGTTGATGTCAAACCCAGGCTTCGTTTAAATTACAAGACAACTAAAACCAACAAAAAGTGTCCAAACACAGTTTCTCACCAGTTATAAAAACAAGAAAACGAGACGATACATGTTGGACTTGCAGTCGGAGCAGACATGCCAGATAATCTGGTTGCTCTCTAGTCATCTGGTCACACTCATGGTAAGGTAAGACATCCAGTATACCGGCGTCTTGGCACCAGTACATCAATAGCTTCTTCTCGTTTGCTTCTTCGCTCAACCTGGATTAAATGTGCAGAAAGGAAAAACTTTAACTTAAGACTATCGGTAAGACATTCTGTGCGGCATTTAAATAGATAACCGTTGCATAGAAAAGAAAAACAGGTGCAAAGAAAAACAAAGTCAACGATAAAGAAAAACAAAGTTGAATTGTGTCATATTAAAGTTTCTCTTGACAATACACCTTAGATTCTCTGAGATGGAGGCCAGTTTAGTTTGCTGGCCAATCAAGCATAGGAACACCCTGGCCATTGAACCAGTTTTTGGCTCAGTTTTTAAGCAGTTTGTGCAGGTGCCAAGTCCTGCTGGAAAATTAAATCAGCATCTACTTCAAACCTTTATTTGCGTCACAATTCTGGAAAAAGAAAACTCCCAGTGCAAAGAAAATGGATGGATGGATGGATGGAAAACTCCCAGAAAACTTTAAAAGCTGCTGAAACACTGACTTCCTTTAAGTCAAGGGTAAAAACCCACCTGTTGTCTTTGGAGCACAGATAAATATATTTGATTATTTTTATTCTTGATCATTTTAATTACGGCATTATCACATGAAGCACTTTAAACTGCCTTGTTGCTGAAATGTCGTACACAAGTAAACTTGGCTTTTAGCAAAGCGAAGTGCTCCAAAATTTCCTGGTGGGCGACTGCATTGACTGCAGACCTCAGAAAACCCAGGGAACCAGCACCAGCTGATGACAAGGCGCCACAAACCCTCACTGACTGTGGAAACTTCAGACTGGACCTGAAGCAACATGGATTCTCCCCACTCGTCCTTCAGACTCTGGGACCTTGGATTCCCAATTTAAAAGTAAATCATATTTAGAGAATTGTTGTCCAAAGCTCCTAAAAGAACAAATGAGGATGAGGACAAACTGACAAAACACGTAAACCACCAAAAAAGTGTCTTGAGTTTCAAGATTCCTGGTGGTGCAAAAAGGTAAATGGCGCAAAAATGCAGCAGCTTCGTGGATAATTAAGTGTAAAAACTATTAGTGGGCAAGACCGGCTTAACATGTTATCACCAATTACCCAAATAGAGTGTGATCGATAGGTGACTCCACTCTCAGTCTGCTCCTTGAGAAGCTCCCAAATATTAACGAATAAATTTGGCTTCTCGTTTGTCTCAAGCCTCAAGTTATCGCTGTAACTGATACAACTTTTCACACTTTTTCCTTCCACTCAACTCTCTAATTATGCTTGGATGTAGTGCTTGGTGAATAACCTGCTTCTTTAGCACTGACCTTTGGTGGTTTGCCCTACTTTTGGAGAAGGTCAATGACTGCTGAACATTTGTCAAGTCAGTAGTCACCCCGGCGTCTCGCTGACCCGGCCTGAGAAACCATTTAAAGGCTCAGGGATCCATAGCAGGTGTTTTGAGTTAATTAACTGTTCGTGGTGTGACACCATGAGTTTTCACAATATTCCAAAATTATGGAGACAGATGATCTGTTAGCTGTAGTCATTAAATTACAAAATATAATAGATTAAATATTTCACTGTCTGTAATAAATCTAAATCACATACGGTTTTCACTTTATGAAAAAACACTGAACTTTATCAAGATATACAATTTTTTTGATAACGTGTCTGCACTTGAAGAAAACTTTCCTGTCAAAATAGATAAATAAAATAAGCAAAAATTAATGCTTGTATAACAAGTGTGACGTGCCAAGAGAAAAAAGTGACTTTTTAAAAAAAAAAAGAAAAAAGAAATGAAACCAACCTTGCGTTTTCTTTCAGGCGACGGCTGTCTCTGTAGTGCAGCATCCATTTCCACTTCCCCATCCCTCTGAGCTCTTGCAAGATTTTGGAGATTTTTTTCATGTTGCCTGCAAATTCACACCAAGTTGATACAGTCGGTCAAACCAGGACAAGGAGGTTGTTTAAGAAGCACCGAAAAGGATTCAGTTAGGTAAACATACCAACGCTGAGGGGCTCCAGCACTGCTCTGTCAAACATTACAAAGCCAGCCCGGATGAAGAGCTCTTGGTGGGTGAGATTGATGACATCATCTGGTTCATCGACTCCAGCAAACAGCACACCTGGACTCATCTTGAGCTTGAGCAAATGTGGAATCTGAGAAGTTGAGAGCAGTCATTAACCCCTAACCCTACTTCCTATCAGATGGTGGGATTTGTTTCAACCCGATGATTCCTTTACCTTACAAATGTGCTCGGCAATATCTTCGTTTCTGAGGATAATGAGTAGCGATGAAGAACCGTCCTCGCCGAGGAAGAATTCAGAAGGCTGCACAGCAGTGTGGCCCTCTGTTTCCAGCTGAGCCTGTAAAAAGGTAAGAAACAAATGAAAAAAGACAAGTTAGAAATAAACCGTTGCCATAAGTGAATCTTATACTGGTCTGGCATAAACATTAAAAGGATATGTGTGCATCTTTAGGCCTGAATAGACTTGAAAATTTGGGCAGATCTATATCCGATAACCAAGATCTACCAATATTGTATATATTAAATATATTTTCCCATCCTTTGGACATGTATAAGCTGAACGGATTAAGGTTTAAATATGGCGGTCAAATTGACACCTTGTGGCCATTCTAGTGGTAAATCTCCCAGGTCTGCTTCACCTTGGTATGAAATTAAGATAGGAAAGTAGCTGATGCAACAGGAAGAAGTGAACAGACAGAGAAGGTTTTTTATTTCTCTAATAATACACTTTTCGGCTGATAAACACAGAAATACCATCTACTTCTCTTGGTGGAAATACGCGTGAGTGTTAAAGTTCACTGCATAAATCATTTCCATTTTCAAAATAAAGACCGTTAGTTGATCTGACTAAAATTACACACCAACGTTACTATACGGCAAAACTGAGCATGTGCGCCTAATATACAAGGTGACCAAACAGCTCCATGGCTATCTCATATCAAAAATGAATCTGCAGACGTTGATGGTCAGACTTTGGTAGTTTCTATAATGCTGAGTGAAAACAAAATGTGCCAGAAGTTCAGGCCATAATTTCTGGGGTTCTGCCAGAAATTGTGCACCAACAAAATGTGGCTTTGCTAATAAATTTATTTTGTCTTTTTTCTAATTTGGTTTCAAAAACCATAAATGAAAAAATAATAAACTCCTCATTATTATTCCTGTGACAGACTGGCGACCTGTCCAGGGCATACCCCGCCTCTCGCCTGGAACGCTAGCTGGAGGTGTAAGAAAATGGATGGATGGATGGATCATTATTATTCATTTGGTGGAAGATAATTCAGTCACTGAGTAAACAGGATTACTTCTGTAAAAAAAAAAAAAAAGTCTTGGCACACAATCATGCTGAAGTACCCTCTACTATTCACATGTAGAAAGCATTCTTCAAATCAACAACTTAATTATTGTTTAGATAAACATCCTGCACTCTCATATATCCTTGCAAGAGGAAAGAGCTGGTCCAGTGGTTCCTTGATCCAATAGAAAGCCAAATCACTGCTCTTCAGTATGAGGCTCGACTGTCACCCGGAGTCTTGTCTCCAGAACCATAGTGATTACTTAACCAGTGAAACAGAGACACGTTATTCTCCTATGAATAGAAAACACCCTCTGTTTACCTACCCCCTATCAAAAGAGGGACCACCACCCGGCTTGTTAAGTCTCAGGAAGATACTTGGTGGCTTTCTGATTGAGAATATACACCATCTGTACAATGTAACACCTTTTTTCCAAGACACTGACATGACACAAATTATTAAAACCAAGCTTCTTGAAATTCATTGTACCTTCGTTTCTTTGAAGAAGATGTCATCAGATGTCACCATTATGAAGAATCTGTACTTTGTTTTACAGGATTTCTTCACAACTGCATTCAGGTTACTCCAGAAGGTCTTATCTAGCTCTTTCTTCATCTGATCGCAGAAGTCAAAATGGTTACTTTTGTCAGTTCTTGGGTCGCTCTGATGACCTTTTCTGTTTTTAGATCTGGGTGGGACCTTCTTGGCAGAGCAAACATCATCCATCCTTGCATTGTAAAGTCTAGCACATTCTGCAGTCATTGCAGAAATCCCAGGATGCTCCATTGGTTTGCCGTTTTCCTGAGACAGAGGTCGGATCACTTTTTGTTCCTCTGTGAGAGCTGTCTGGTCCTTATTGTTAGACATATCCACCTGTATTTTTTGTCTAACAAGAGGGGTGTCCAAAAACTCCATTGAATCCTCTTGCTCCTCAAGTTTGGAAAAGCTGATAGTCAGAGGACTGGTACAAGACGCTGAGCTGTCATGAGTATCCGCTTGAGAGAGGGGTTCCCTTTTACACTTTTTCAAAAGATTTTTCATCTGTTCTGAAAAGATGAGGCACTCCTGCTCCATTGATGCCCGGGTGAGGTCATTCTGAAGGCACCTTTGAGAGAGCTGCTCTAGAAAGGAGTAGGGCCTCTTCTGACCAGGATTAAAGACTGTGCACTGGAGTGAACTTTGAGGACCTGCAATGCAATCATCGTCACTTACAGTATCATATTTGTGACAAGTTAGTAACTTGTCTGAGCGGTCTCTCTCAGTAACATGTATGATTATATCCTCAGCTGTCCCATTTACAGTATACTCCATAAATTTGGGGTCTTGATCCCCCAATTCAGGGAAACTTTCTTCAGATTTAAGGCACCGCACAGATGATGGAGATGATGAAATTTGGTTGAGCTTTGATGTGGTTCTTCTGTAGTTCTGAGGAGGATAACTTGATAGGGAATCTGTGTTCTCCTCTGTGTCAGATTCACTGGAGATGTTTGCCAACCAAAGGGTGTTGGAAGAAGGCTCACAGATACTGTGATTACTATCAAGTCCATCAGAATTTTCTTTAAAAAACTGTTTTGTCTCCTTCAAAATCCTGGAGTCTTGTGATAAGTATCTGCCACTAGCTTCTTTACATTGGGAGGTAGTTTTAGGATCTATGTCTTTTGACTGCCAATGTGGCTGACTTTCCTCGCTTTTAGATGGTTTTACTGCCATGACTGGGTGCTGAGGATATGGTTGGCACTCATTACTTAAATTTGTTTTTTCCTCCTCTTGCAAAACTTCCCCTGAGACAAAAGATTTGTGGAGAGGAAATTCTGGGCCTGCTAGTGTCTCCTGGTGGTTAGGATTCTCAATGAATTCGTTTAAACTTTGCAAAACCCGTAGCGTTCTTATTTTGATATCAGGACAAAGGCCACCAGGGGGATTTGGATTAGTGTTAACTGTAGAAGTATGGAGTTTTTTATTAAAGGGCAGATCATCAGTAGGTGTTGACTTTTCGGTCAGATTTTGGTCGTCTTCAAAATCTGTGAGATCTCCAGTGCTTCTGCTGGGGCTTGGACACAAGTTTAAATCATGAGGCTTTTCGTCTATAGTAGGAGTTGGGGACCTGCTATCAAATTCTTCCCTAAACCTTTCTGGTGTATAGGTTTCATCAAGAAGTGATGATTTGCAAGTGGATAGTTCAGCCTCAGTGCTAGTATTTGATGCAACAAACATTTGGTCAGATAGTGCAGCTACAGGGTTAGTAGCGTCAGTAATAAAGGGTATTAGTTCCTGATCTCGAACAACATTTTCTACTCTGTCTTCACGAGGTACAACATATACTTCGCCCACATCTTTGGGTGGGTGAGTTGGATTTAGAACCAAATTCAAACTTTTGCTCAACTGGCTACTTGTTTTATCGGTTTTTGAATCAGTCTTTTCAGTAAGCTGTTCATCCACCTCACACACATTATTGCCTTCACATTTGGATGGGGACTCATGTACTTCTAGTAGAGTTTGCTCAAGATTTTCCTCTTCACATTCAGAATTGGATTTCAAACTTTGGTCTGATGTTTCCATTTTGTTTGGGGATTCAACACTGTCTTTTTCCTGAGGTAAACATGGAGCTGTGGGAGAGTCATGGCTGTCCTCACATGAGATGGGCAACACCAGCTCCTGACAGTCTGACCTGTTTATATCCAAGTTTTCCTGTGATGCAGTGTCTGTAAGTTCAGGTGCAATTTCTGATGGAGTGCTAAAAGTTTCAAAGGAAGGACTTTCATGTTCGAACGCATCGGGATTTACACACACCGAAGAATCTTCCATGCTGGCTGATAATGGCAGCGGTACATCTACTTGACTGTTCTCTGAAACGTAACCCTGCTGTGCAAGACCTCCACACAGTTTGGGTAACGACTCATTTCTCAAGTCTATATCAATGTCAGCAGAAGTCCAGCTTTCGTTTTTATCACCATCTTTTTTCACACAAACATCCTCATTTACAAAATCTTTCACTGTAGCTGTTGTGCAACAGTCCATATTTCCTTCTT
This sequence comes from Micropoecilia bifurca, assembly GCA_903067075.1. Lineage (NCBI taxonomy): Eukaryota > Metazoa > Chordata > Actinopteri > Cyprinodontiformes > Poeciliidae > Micropoecilia > Micropoecilia bifurca. The sequence goes on along the minus strand of CAEGAF010168096.1, from coordinate 6,392 downwards.
GATTGTCAGTCTTGTCTGGTGAGGCAAGACTTTCTTCACCTGGCAGCTTCTCATGTACATAATTTCCATTACAAACAATATCAGATTTGTTGTTCACAGATTCATCATTTCTGTTCGTCATATCCGGAGAAGGACCTCTACTGCCACCCTGGCAGATTTCCTTCTCCTGTAGTCCCACGCTATTATGAATCACATTGCATTCTTCTTCACTGTTTACCTCCTTGTCCACAACAGATGTAGGTGAGCACAATGCGTCTAGCTGTGACAAGTTTCTTACTGCAGCCTCTTCATTTTCAATGCCAACTTTCTTGAAGCTGATGTCTTTACTGCATTCATGAAGCACAAGTTCAGTTCCAAGTGTAGCTCCATCAGATTGAGGCTCAGCGGGTAAATTCCTCATCAAGTCTGATTGACAAAATATCCTGTCACTCTTAGAAGAAGGAGCTTCATTGTGACCAAAATGTAGTAGTTTGTTTTCAGTTTCAGGTGTTATACTCTCGATGTTTGTATCATCTTTGACCTCATTGGAAATATCTCTGAAATGCACCATCTGTTTGTCTAACTGTAAAAGAATGTGGGAAAGAAAGAAAATATTACATTTAAAAATTAGTACTGCCTCTCTGATTTAAAAAGTCACCATTTAAAAATGCCAATATTTTACAATATAATATATTCAACAGATTATCAACACAGTTCATAAAAACACAACTACAAGTGGATATAATTTGTGTTGAAATGCAGAAATTATTTTAGATAATTACTGCACTGTGTATTGTACAGTTCATTATTAAAGAAAATGTACGAGTTAATGTGAAAATGTCCTGTTAATTAATCCTAAGACTAACATAAGTTTCTCATACATGGTTCAAACATTATTGTTTTAACAAGACAATCACAATCACAGGAGTCAAGGAGTCTGTTGTTCCCCGTTAGCAACAATTTTAATTTATTTAAGTGGATCAAATAAAAAGGTCATCACTTAAAATGGCTGTCATTCTGATTGATAGTAATAAAACAGTCACTGAAGCTAACAACAATGCACATCCTTAACACTTTCTTTGCTAACTCACACCTGTTGTTACCTCTCCTGGCCTCTCTGAATGGCTGTTCAGCGAAATGACATTGGTCAATCAACATCAATCCTGTTTTACCTATTGGGTCACCCCAAAACAGACAGTCTCTTAGGCAGGATTTGAAGGTTGTACCTTCACAAATGGCTATATTGGCCATTTATTTCATTTTTACTTGTATGCCACCAAACACCAGCTTAACACCTGAATGCCAACTACCCAATGAATGAGGATGTATATTTTTAAGAAGTCCCCAGATGCTTTTAATCATTTGTTTTTATATCTTAACAATTTGCAGTTGTCCATTCTAGTTCAACGACTCTCTCACATCTCCTGAGGCATTACACCCCCTCACATTCTCATTAGGCAGGTCTTTGAGCTCGTTCAGATTCGATGGCCTTTTGGCACAGACTTTCATCTTTAGCTCAAGTTTCAATGGGATTCAAGCAAAGGTTTTGTGCAAGTCAGTAAATAATTAGTGTGGTCTTCTAAATGTGGTTCTTTACTGGCTTGATGTGTGTATTGGACTATTCAGACCCAGGTCTGCTGCTGTGTATGACAGGTTTTAGATCCCTAAACCTAGGGATGTGGAAGATGGGATGTTTATAAAGTTTATTTTAAAATTGTATTGCTCAATTCAACAGCAAATATAGTCTATTTAATACAGTTAAGACAATGCTATTTTTATAAGCAGGATAATAAGAATGTATTCAAATTCATGTAAAACCAAAGATAAGTCATCTTTAACGACAGCAATAAGTATTTTTTTTCCTTAGGAGACTGTGCAATTGTTTCCAACCCCAGGCAAACACTCAAGAGTTGACCATCTAGGTCTACATCAAAAAGGTAAACTCGATATTTTTTTAATAATAATAATAATAATAAGAGAGCCAAACCTGAAATGTTTCGTTCTCCTGTAGGCCTCCTGGTGCTGGCTTTACAGCACTCAATGCTTTTAAGGGCTTGTTGGATACAAGAATCACTTCTTTTTTGGGCTGTTGTTCCACTGAAACCTGTTTAACATCAAAGTTTTTCACTGACAAATCCAAAATTCCAGATTCTGGTTCTGAGACAGCATCGTCTTTTTTGCTGAGGTCCAACAGTTTTGAAGCCTCTAAGTCTGCAGTCTCTGTTACACTCAAAAGATCCACAGCTGAAAAGATCTCAGGCTCAGGCCTAGTTTGACCTGATAACCTTCCACTGGCCGTATCCATAGATCCACTCTCCTCTGAACATTGCTGCGTCAGAGTTGGATCCGCTTGAAAAAACCTGGATGTTGACCGGCTGTAAAACAAACCTATCCACATGTGGAAGATGAGTCGCACTTCTTTAGCAGTGTCTTGCATGGAGAAATCCCAAGGCCTATTGAAAATGTAACAAATATTATACATCACCAGGAAACGTTTAGCAAAACGCGAAATTATCATTCGTTAATTACCCAAGTATGAAACTAAACATACCCGTGCAAAGCTCGGATGATGACTTTGTCCTTTGCATCACTAGTAAACCTGCTGTCCAGGTTGAAGTTGTAGTTTTCTTCCCATTTTCTTGTGACTTGAATGGACTTCTCCTTCATTACAAAGGTGCGAGAGTGTTTTAACTTTCGCCTATGCTTCTGCAGGTTTTCTGGAGTCTTGCTGTGTTCACTTATGTCTCCCGCACTGACAGAAGGGTGTAGAGATTGAGCTCCATCGCCATACATTGACTGGTGATGGTTCAGCAGTCTTGTTGAACCACTTAAAGGTGGTACCTGGAAGGTTGTACCTGACAAATCCAACAGTAGAGAAGATGGGGGCAGTGAGTAAGCATGATCTTTAGATATCAAAGAAACGAAATTATTTTCTGCCACAAGGGAGCATTTTGAAGGGGACTCGAGAGACTGAAGGGGTCTAGCAGCAGGATTTCTAAGCAGAGCATGGAGAACTGTCTCTTGATCAGAACTGGAAAGACTTTTTGAAAGGTCACATTTCTTCGCATTGTCTTTAGGCGCTCTTTCAAGTGCCTGACTTGGTTGTGGAAGGACTTTGTCATTACTGAGTGCCAAGTCAGCAAGTAAGTTCAAAGCATCTGTAGATGTGCAAGTACTTTTCATTTTTTCCTTAACAGTCTTCCTGACAGTTTTATCACTAGTACAGTCATTGTATTTTTTTTCAGTTGTAAAACAAGCTGGAGTTTGAAAATGCAACCACCCTGTGAAGACAAAACAGAAGAGAAAAAGAGAAAATGCATGAAGATAAAGTAGCACATTGAAAGCACATGAAATACACCTTTGTTTTATAATAAGAAATTTGTCACCAACAGATATTGTCATTGATTCACAAGGGAGGTGTAAGCCTTATTTAGTCAATCACGGCATGCTTTGACATAACAAGCAAAAAATGCTGCATTAGCAAAGAAAAACAAAATTTTAAAGTGCATAGACAGCAAAGTGTAGCAACAGCATGCTCAGGATAGTTAGAGTTGACAGAGCCAATGAAAGGGGAAGTTAGTATCAATGTCAGACATTTGCATCACAGCCCAAGAGTATTTACATTCTAAATAATTGAAAGACATGACTTACATTTCTTTTTAACGTTTTCAGCAGAGATGCTCTGTTGCCTTTTCAGAGTTTTAATTCTACTCCTCCTTGGGAAAATTGACAGAGGCCTTTGAATTATTTGTGGCTGTTTGTCTAAGAGGATATGTTCCTCTTTCTCTGTTGAGTTTTTCTTCGGCAGAGTATCCACCTTCTTGGCTTTTTGAAAATTTTCTAGATTCTCTTTAGGAGTCAAGCCTAAGCAATATGCAAAAAGAGGGTCAACCGATGCCATTTTTGAAACATTGACACTTAGAGGAGTTGCATTATTACCCTTGACCGTCTCAGTGTCAAAGTTCACTTTGCGTTTCTTAAAACAAAAGTCACTTTCTTGGTCAACAAGTTCCCTCTTTTGTGGTTTTGTCGGGAGATCTAATGTTCTTTTTCGTCTCGAAAGAACTGACTTTAGTTTGCTAAGCAGGAGTTCCCCTCTTGGTGAAAGCTTGACTGGAGAAAAGATCTCAAGCCGTTTGGTTTCAATAGTTTTTGATAAACTATTTGTGACATCATTTCTTGGAGAAACAGAGCAAAAGTTAGGAGTCAATGGTACTCGGCCACTATCATCTACGGGCGGTGTTAAAATGCCTTCATGATCAAGCTGATGGTTTTTATCAACAGCAGTGCTTGTGGATGTGCCTTCAGCAACCGCGGTCTCTGAAGTTGAGCAAAGTTGCTTATCCATAGTGACTTTGTCAGGAAGTGTCACAGGAACATTGTGCAAGACCTTTTCAGGGCACTCATCTTTTTTTGTATACTGCATAGACTTAACCTGATCGGCAAAGTCTACAGAGCCAAAAGGAAGCAAAATCCTCCCACATTCACTCACGACGGGCTTCAGGTCCCAGCGCTCCATTTTCTTTCTTAGAGGTAAAATACTGTCCCCTTGGAAACTTGCCAGTCCAACATCTGGTTTTGTCTCTTCAGTTTTGGCTGAAACAACAGCAGATCTAAGTTTGTTATTTTTTGATGATAGTTTATCAAATCTACGCTTCCGTCTGTGAAGTTTTTTCCACTTCGATTTTAAAGTAATTTTCAACTGAGAAAGATTTAATTCCTCACTGTGATCCTGTGTCTCACAGTTTAAATGTTCAACCTTAACTGAGGTTGAACTATGAGTAGTCTTGACAGAAGTTTTAGAAACCTTCTTTTTCACCACAGAATATATTCTTCGTCGTTTCTTTCTCTTAGTACTCTTTTGGTGTTTGGCGACCTTAGGGAAATCCAAACACTTTTTTGCTTTGTCAGACTCATCAATGGCAGAGTTTACGTCTGATGTTTGTAACTTAGCCATGGTTGAAAGACCAGAAAAATGAAAGTCAGTGTGCTTGGATGTTGATACTTCATCTGGGATTTTTCGCTCTGCTGAGGTTATACTGACAATGAGCTCTGCAGGAAGATCCTCTGATGTTGGAGGAATTAGTGGGTCTTGAGCTCCTGGATCATCAACTTTGTTAGGTTGTTCAGTGAGGTGAGCGCATATTGGATTGCCTTTGGTAACAATTTCACTCTGCAAATTGTCTGGCACAACATTCTGAGACATAGGTATTGAAGAAATTTTACATTCAGGACTTGGAAAACCAATATCCATAGAAGCCTCAGTATTACCAAGCGACTGGTTGTCCGACAATGACTGGTCTTCTGCTTCCATGCAAACTGGGCTACTTGGCGCCTCCTCGGGTGATGACAGACAGATGTAGACATCATCATCAAGCTCCTCTCTTCGCGCCTCCTGTCCTGATGCCAAAATCTCTGAAACCTTAGCTACTGGAAGTTCGAAGGAGTTTGGTTTACTCAGGTACGACTTAAAGGTTTCCCATGTTCTGTTATTCCACTCAGGAGACGAATAGAGATGTCTGTGAGCTTCAGCCACATCATAATGATCTGGAAACATCCCTAGCTCCCTTGAAGGTCTTGAAGGACTTGAAGAAAATCCTGGATTTATTAAAGTGGCATAGCTTTGCATGTGTTCGGTCAAGACTTCACAAAGTTCATCCTTTGGATCCATGGATGTTTTCTCAGCTTCGCCCTCGGCATAACTTAGTACTGGTAGAATACGCAGAATTTCAGATGACAGGGCACAGTTGTTTTCTCGAAATTTTGTGTCTGTGGGAAAAAAACAACACAGTTTTGTGTTTAGCTTTGTACACTTTTATGACAGAAAAACAATTGTAATTAGCCGAGAAGTTTGCAGAGCCTGAGATGGAAAAGCTTTTGCCTATTCCTCTTTAATGAAAAGATCAAGGTAGGCCATACAATGACTAAAAGATTTTAGACCTGCAGTCTTGCCAAAATTTTCTGCATCCTCTTGACAGGTTTCTTTATTGGATACCCCTGTATTTAGCTCTAGGTTTCTTTTTGTGAATCTACCATAGAGGCCAGTTTTGTTAAATGGTCCTGACAACAGTTTCACCTCCCACCTGAATATTCATACAGCTTCTATAGAGTAACCATAAGCCTCTTAGCAGCTTTCTAACTCACAATTTTCTTGAATTATGAGTAACTATTAGGGATGTGCCAATCAGGTTTTTTTCTGCCGATCCCGATACCGATCACCACTGAGGGCCGATCGCCGATTCCGATCCCCGATACCGATCACATAATTTTTATTTATTTATTTTTTTATCATAAACACTACTGTTACATTATGTGGAAAAAGGAACCATGAATTCAACTTAATTTAGACAAAAACTTGTTTTTAATAACTTTTTCCAAGAAGAAAACTAAACAAAACAGGCATTGTGCAAATT
>CAEGAF010168073.1:0-19171 GCA_903067075.1 Micropoecilia bifurca | reverse complement strand
CCAACCAGAGCAGGTATTGTGTAGTTGGTGCTTTTAATCAGTTTTCAGTTAAATTAATTCAATCCAACTTTATAACACTCACAAAATGTCACCAAAATCACTCTGTCCCTCTGAAATCTGTCAGAAAATAGCACATGTGTATTGAATTGTATCGTTTGCTGAATATTGCAATATATATCGTATCGTGAGCAGAATATCATATATTGTATTGTGAGATTATTGTATCATTACAGCCCTACTTAACAAGTCACAAGATCTGATGCAAAGCCACAGTGTGTACATAAATCTGCAAATAATCCAGAGCCAATATCCAGATCTCCCCGTATTCCTACCTGGATTTAGCCTGACAACAGCAGGAGACACACAGCCAATCCAGACCTTTAACTGACCCTCATTATTTCTGCTTTCCCTCCATTGTTTTATAAACTCTGCTGTTTACTGGACATGCATGCAAACTGCACTGAGGCAAGAAGGAAAAATATTTAAATAATTCTTTAACTTAAGAATGGCGCCATGTTTGTTCTCATTAGGAGGAAGTGGATAGAGAGATGGAACTTACATCAATTTTAAAATATAAAATAAAATAAAGTAAAGGTGAGGCTTGTAAAGCCACGATATTCTGAGAATCATCTATATTCTGAATCCGGTTTCAAAAATGTTTCTGGCTCCTCAAGATGCTGAATCTCTAACTATAAAAACCTTTACAGACACACCTAAAACATATTGATGAAATAATCAATTAATATTCTATTAATCCCCAAAGATTCCAGGTTCTACTGAAACTACGAGCTTAATCCCTGGATTTATCCGACAAACTGATTAAACATTTTCCAGCTATAAATGTTGGTGGATCATTTATACAGGACTACAGTTCATCCTGGTCCAACACGACATGATCATTTGACACAACAATCATTATGGCATCAACCTAACAGCAGCAGAAACTCATTAATAAACAACTTCAAAAGTAAATATTAACATTTATCCAGAGTAGTTTTAGCATTATGCTAACCAGAGCAACGTTCGTGACTAATTATCAGAAAAGAATAAATCATAGCAGCTGACGAACAGAAAAACAATAAAAAATTACGGCAACGAAAACTAATAAAACACCAAGGAACAGAAACTTACGGAATATTTTAAAAATCCTCTGCATTTGTTATTCGAGGTAGATTCACGGCCTGAGCTTCCCCTCCACTTCCGTCGACGCCACGGAACGACCGTATCACCATAGCAACCCAGTGCTTTACGACATCTGCCATAGCAGTGGACCTTACCACAGCGGCCGCGTTTCATTGGCTAATGCCAATTTTACGTCACAGCGCAGCTACCACGATGGTCTCACAAACACAAGCTACAGTAGTAAACATGCTAATGTACATTGTGGACTAGCAGACCAGCAGAAGATTTTTGCATCAGGACTCTAAAACAATGTTTCTCCACCATCAGTGGTGAATCTGTACAGGTGATGTCAGGTATCCTGATCCTATTTGTGGAACTAAAATTCACAGATTTCTAAAATCTGAAATGGAAAACCTTGCTTGGATCAAAGCTTGTTCACGACGCATTTGCAGCTCAACCATCGAAGGATCAATAAGAACAAAGGATTGTCTGCTGGTGTAAGTATTATTGCTTTGCTTTCTTTGTGTTTAGTGAATGAAAAAAAATAAAGTCAATAATAAACACATCCATTATGAAAATCTTTTAGCCAAGTACAGCCTAATGGCAGCACCTATACAACTTCTACACCTTGAAGCATGTCTGTTACACCCTTATGTTAGCTGAACAGATCAATATGCAACGTGTACCGTATCTGACATACATTAAAGATTTTATTTCCCCTGAAAAGGTTTTTTACTAAACTGTAATCGTGTTAGCCACGCTAATCGTGTTAGCCACCTAGCACCGAGTACCGTGTATAAGTCCACACATTCGACCCCTCAGAACCATGAATGTCCGACTTACCCAGCCTTGCAAGAACAATAGGCATCAGTGATCTTGTCCACAGCTATATTTATGCTGAGGGTCTGAGGATCTGCTGTGTTCCTAATTGACTGGTAGCATTTAGCTGTGACGCGCACAATGTTGGAGGCATCATGTCTCAAACACCTTGATGTCGTCCAAAAAAGATGACATGAACTTGTTGGTTCCCTTATTGTGGCTGATATTTTTTGAAAATCCGGCAGAAATGACTACAATAATCGACTCAGAAATACTCTCCAGAGAGTCAGTCGAAATTAAATTACACATAGAAACTAAGCACCGCAATGCTTTGTTTGTGAGACATGTAGTCATGTGAGACTTTCAAGGTCCATGGCGTCCTGAAGACGTCGCCTTTGCGGCGCTTTGATAGTTAATTGGTTGAAACTACGTCTGTTATGACATAACCAAAGTCTTTGCCAAAGTCTCTTATAATAACACATACGTGTTGAATATAATGACGAGCAATATGCAGGTAACATAAACTCAAAAAGAACTCAAATGAAGGTAATATAAACAAAAAAAAAACCTTTGACTATAAACAAAGTGATGATACAACAAATGCAAGAATTTAGGGAATAAAATTGAACACATTCAGCGCATCTTCTTCACAGATCAGGAAGAAGTTGGGACTCAGAAATGACCAAGGACAAACTGAAGCTCTCACGAGGAAACTAAATCCTGCAAGGATCAGAGGTTTAGACCCAGCAGAAGATACAGCAGAGATACAAATCATAAAAGGAAACAATTATAACATCCCATTCTCTGAAACAGAACAACACAAAGAGACAAGATAAAAATTTATGTACCATCCAAATGTACAGAATGCCTTTAATCAGGAGATAATTTGAATAAACAAAGTAGTTTCTTGAAATATCTGAAAGCCATTTTTGTCCCACAGTAACCTCAATAAGGCACCCCAGTGACACACACACACATCTAAATAAATACATCCTGTCCCTGCTGCCCTCTGCAAGGACTGTTGCTTCAGCTGGAGGGACAAAGTAACAGCAGGCCTGCAGAATCCCCATCAGTGACATCAATGACCTCCATAAGGAGAAGAACTTTAAGACCTTGCTTTAAAAATAAAATGAAGAGTTAAACAAACTTCCAGAAAACTGTAAAACAGCTGAAACACTGGGTGCCTTTAAATCTCAACCTAAAACCCACCTGTTTAGAGTTGCTTATGGATAAATTAGGGTTAGAGTGTGGGTTTTGATGTCGACGATGTTTTTATGTTTTTAATTTCTTTTTATTTCTTTTCTCATTATTTACATTTTTAATGATGTATAGCCCCCCTGGAAAACGTCCCACGCAGTTAAACGGCGTACTACTGAAGTCCTACAGGGTTTAGATTCCCAGTTGATGGCGTTTCAACTAACACAATAATAGTCCGAAAAACCTAGAGATTGGAGTCCTAGTCAAACGGTGTTTTTGACTAAATTCCCAGAGGGTTAGAGTCCCAGTTAAATGGCCTTTAACTGAAGTTAATGTTTTGATCCTTTTTAATCTTCTTTTTTAAATCTCTTTCTCACTCTTCATTCAATGTCTGTTTTTATTTTAATTATGTAAAGCACTTTGAAATGCCTTGCTGCTGAAATGTGCTATACAAATAAAATTTGATTGATTGATTGATTGAAATACTGTATTCCTAAGACATGGCTTTGCTTCCATTGTGTCCCCATAAAAAACTTTAGTTTGCCGGGAGCCTTTGGGATCAAATCTCTGGAACTGTGGCGAGTCGCTCCACTCATAAATTAAGCAAACTATAACCTGAATGGTTCCATTTATTTATAGCCCCTTCCCTTCCTGCTCTCATATTCTTGTGTGGCTGAAAAGCTGCTTTCTCCGGCGACTTTGGCTATTGAGAGTCAGTGAGACATGTCTTGGCAAGCTGTCACTGCTGTTCACCGGAAATTAGCTTAGAACAAGCACTCTTCACAAACACTGATATTAAGTTAACCTGAGAGAATAGAAAACTGATGGAATATCCTTCATGTAATAAAACAGCAATGCTTTTTTTAAGATGGGACTTTAAAAAATATGCAAAAAGAGAAGTCTGACTGAAGTTGTTCTCACTCAAATTAAACAGGAGGGAAAATATGTTCACCTATTGTAAAGCAGAATTACATGCTTTAGTCCTATAGTGTCCAAAGTGAGGTCCAGGGGCCATTCACCGCCCTCTGAATGATTCTGGTTGACCCTTGATCACAGTTCAAGATTTAAAAAGGATGTTGAGTGACGTTTTACTTAAAATAGAAAATACAACATGCAACACAAAGTATTCATCCAGAATTTTACTTTTAATTTCATTTATTAGTAATAGGGACCAAAGCATTCAGAGGCTTTAATGCAGTCTTATGCGCACCTATTTAATAAACTTGTCAAAATAAATATTCTGCTCCTAAAAATACACAAAAAATTAAGAAGATGAAAAATGTAGTATTTGATTTGCAGTTTTAAAAAAAATCAAGAGGAGATGCAACAAATTAAAGCTCAGGCTTTTGAGATTATTAACTTTACTCCCCATAAATCTGGGTTATATAGAATATTAGCAAGTAGAAAAACCATAAGAAGTTCAGCAGTTTTCCACACATCAAACATTATGAGAAAAGTGTTTTGCTCAGATGAGATCACAATGTACGTTTCTGACCTTTATGTGACAGAAACAGACGCTGCACATCCCCCTGAACAGACCTTCCTTATAGAATAATGGTGGTGTCAGTATCATGCTGTGTAAATTCCTTTCTTCCACAGAGACCAGAAACCTGGTCAGTGTTGATTTAAAGACGGAAATAACTTAGACTGCAAACGCAGCAGAACTGCAAAGAATAATGTCTTTGCTTATGAAGCAATCTTTATGATGCAATTTTTGCATCATAATCAAACTTCTACATCCCATCCACTCAGACGTTGTGTGGACATACAGTATTACACATAGACAAATGGCGAGATAAGCAGACAAATACACCTTTTGCTACACATAGGATTTAAATTTCTCAAAACAGGAAAAAGTAATCAAAGTGAAGTAACAGCAGTCTTCTTGCGTTACTCTGTCTTGCTCAATACCAAATGTTTAAATATAGAAAATGATTCAGGAAGTTATCACGACTGAATTAAATTTGGTCTTCAGCACCAAACAAACCAGAATCAGGACATAATCATCCTTGAAACATTTGTCCAGCTAGCAAAAAAATGAACGATAACAGTGGAAAATGGTTGTGGTTGGCCAACATTAAAATGTAATGATAAATGTACTGTCAATACGGCAGATTGATTTAATAAATCATGATTGATATTGAGTAGATGTCAGGAGGTAGACATCAACATTTCCAGTTTGGCTGAAAAACCAAACAGACTCGGACTTTAAACACAAACGTTTAGCACACATGCTGTGGACGAACAGCTGAGTAAACCAAAATAAACACTTGACCTTTCCATACATACATGAGGCTACAGGAGTGGATTTAAACAGTGGATTTAAAATACAGAAAATCAGAATCAAACCATAAAAATGAACAAATTCAGCCACAGTTCATTTGGGGTAAAAAATGGTAGAATATAAAGGGTTTGCATTCAAAGAGGATAGAAATCTTCACATAGAATGACTCGCATGCTGTGCTGTTCATTTTTATAACATGAAGCGTTGCTGTAGCACCGGAAACTGATGCTTAAAATAATAACTTCAGCTATTTTTACATCCGCTCTTTTTGTTGTTTTTACTTAGCAGAACATTTTTAGCACCCTAACTACTTCAGAAGTTTCAGAATGGTTGAGCGCTGGTGAACGGGTCAGACACACTTCTTACGGCGAATCAGGCTTAGAGGGAAGGGAAGTCGACTTCTCGTCCTTAAGTCCTGCCCCATCGCCTCATCCGAGATCCATCACCAATGATTACAGTCCAATGTGGGGAGATTACAGCCTATTAGCACAAAGGCAGATGACCAGTAGTAACCTCACTGCTGTTCTCCATGTATACATTATTCATCTTAAAGAAATGTCTCAGGTTTCTCCTTTAAAATGCAATTCATCTTTGATTTACGGCTTTACTTTGCCTCAGTGTTTTTCCTTTTTAACACTCAGTACCTGCTCTGTCACTATTTACTTTTGCTGCAACACTGATCTCAACTTGTTCCTGTCAATCTCTATGAAGGTCAGTCACTAGCATCCAGATACACACACACACACACACACACACGCACACACACACACACACACACACACACACACACACACACACACACACACACACACACATCCTTCTGCTTCATTGATGCAGCACAGCTGGTGACTGCCATCATCCCATGTGCATGAAATAATAAAACAATGACACAACAAACAGAAAATGAAGCAGCAGCAGGGATTTCAGAATAAGGAAAACAAGTAAAAGTATAAAAGATGACAAGCAAATAAGATTTAAAGAAGCTGTGGTCTAAGCAGCACGACTTACAGGTGTGTCCAGGAGCCGCTGAGGTGTAATGCGTGCCTGGTAGGTGTGTGTGTGTGTGTGTGTGTGTGTGTGTGTGTGTGTGTGTGTGTGTGTGTGTGTGTGTGTGTGTAGTGCATAAATGTGTGTGATGTCTCAAAGGGAAACAGGCGGACATCACATCATGCTCTGCAGACTGGTGATTACCTGTGAATCTGCACCAGCTAGATTAAGCTGAGGCAAGCAAGAGGAGGCAGCGAAGGAGCGAGTCGGATCCGCTTGGCCCTCGCTGGCTTCCGTATCACACCACTCTGAGCTCGACAGACGCTCCACGCTCTTGCCACACCTCTTTCTCCCTCATTCCCTCCCTCCCTCCTCCTGCCTCCTTTCTCTCACCACTCTCTCCATCTCTGACACTGAATACAGGCTCACCTTCTCCCTCACTGCATGAAAACGATACTCAGCCATATGTTAGGTTGCACCAAAGAACCAGCATGCAAATAAAACGCTCCTGTCCAAACTGCAGCCGGACATTCAGACAAAGGGGAGAGACTCACATCAGTAGGAGGTGCTTCTCTTTTTCATTTGACTGCCAAATCAGAACAAACGACAACTTTAAAATCTTAAATCTGAACGTTCCCATGTAATCTGGACGCATCTCTAATTTTTATGTCATCCTGATGAACAATTAAATCACAGCGGTGGGGGAAAAAAAACTTGTTTTGTTATAGTAAATTGCAAATAAATGTGTTAATGAATAGTTTTTACTTTTTTTTCTGAGGCTTGTGTCTTTTTATCTTTAATCTCTTCCATCAACTTGCTAGTGGAAAATCAACCTGCCATATTTATGTGACATATTCATATTGATTAATATGCATCGTCTACTTTACGAGAAATAAATAAATCTAAATCTAGTATTTTTATGTCTTCAGCTTTAGCACTTTAGGCTGAGCTGGTTCCCGTCGTCCCACACAGGAAAGAGTCTGAATGCTGAACCAGCAGTGAGGCTCTCAGACGCAGCGCTGCCATATCCCAGCATCCTGTCTGACCAGGCTGCTGCAAAAGGTTCATTACAAGGGATTTTACAATTCCTTTAGATGGACATGTAAAGAAATTTGCGTGGCAGTTCTGACCCATTGCAGGTTAGCTGCTTCCTGCCTAAAGGGCTTGGTGAAGCTACCTTTACTACTTCAATGAAATATTGAGGAAGGAAAAGACTTGGATTACATGCTGCACAGGGCTACACTGGATGAAGATTACAATGAATTATTAAAAGTGAGGAGCAGCAGGGTGTCTGGATGAGAAGGCAGGTAAAGTATGAAGGTCTCCCTGAGGAACGCCGCCAGCCAGTGCAATCAGACCAATAGGGAATCATCTCAGGCTAACTTCGCTACTCTGAAAGGAATCAGTTCAAAACTGTAAATTACATTTTTTTTTAAATGGTATGTCAGAATTAATTTATACCAATCACAATGTTCAGTAGAAACACTTTTAGTTTGATTAAAATAATCAAACCCTTTAATTATTGCTGACCAGCTTATATCCTGTTTCCACTCACACTGTAACACAAGGTGATGGCCTCCAAGCCATCACCCTATTTCTATATATGACTAATTTCTGGACTTATGCTACGCCAATCTCACAAAATAATATTACTTCTAATCAAAAAACATTCTAAAAAATTTAAAGAAATTTTTAAAATCAAAATGTGGGCTAAAAATAATAAATGTATGAGTGAAGTTTGCAATGAAAGTTTGTTTTTATTGGACGGCTGCCCAGCATGAGGGTGTAGGTTGGTTTGTATTATCATTCAGAGTAACTAAAGTTTTGTTGGACGTTTTTTTTGCTGAAATTCAGGAGTAACATGGAGCTTCAGCAGCAAGAGAAACATGAACAATAATAAAGAATATATTTTTATTAATGGTTTTGTTCATTTAGCCTTTAAAATCCATCTGCCATGGAGGATGTGAGGTTTGAAAATGTTGGCAGCTTCATGGAAAACTTTGACAAAAAGTAGAAATATTTACAATCTGGATAAGACACAGAGCTCTACAGTTGGTTATGCCACCAAGAATAACTTTCAAAAGGCAACTAAAAACAGCTGCAACATTTTTTTGCAGTGAAATAATACACTCATAATTCAGTTGGTTATTTTGAGAGGATTCTGTCCCACAGCACAAGAGGTAGAAACGTTTGTTAAATTTCACTGTTACCAGCTCATTTGCAGGAAGCATTTTACCAAAATTTCATACACCAATACAGACACAGATCTGAAAGCAGATTCAGCTGCTAACAAGAAAATCACTGTGCAATTACTAATCTTGCAAATATAAATGCAGTGAAAGGATGTGGATTATTCACCATTAGTTTTACAAATGTTTGGACAAAGACTAAGTAGAGTACTAGTAGAGCTCTGCTTCAGAAAAATAATTAAATACAGACACCAGAATTAGATCAAATACCAAGAATCATGACTTGAGTCAATTTACATTAACACAAAGCTTCAAAAATGCAATATTTGAGCTGCACATGTAGTTATAGTAATCTTAGTAATAATTCTGGAGATCTTTTCCTTCAGTTTAGATGAAAAAGCAGGACTGCTCATCTAAATAAATGGTGTAAAATTATTACAATTATCAGGGTCATTTCCCCTTTATTTTAAAGTTTCCATTCAGTTGGAAACTGAATGTTCTTCCTTTAATGTTTAACTACAGAAAATGAGCTGATGTCTAAAACATGTACAGGAACAGGCCTACATTAAACTCAATATTCTTCATTATATGCACTGCAGTTTCCCCTGTGACCTTGAGGAAAATGCCCCTTTGAACCCTGGTGACCTTCCTGATTGGAGCATCTCTAAAATCATTCCTGATTAGGAGGAATTAGCATTAAAAGCAGCTAGAGTCTGATTCAACTCTTATAAAGCAACCTTAACGCATAACGATGGAGAAAACAAATCTCATCAGGGTTATTATAGATCTAGCGCAGCTTATCTCCATAGTAAAAGCCCGTGTGGCTGTGATGGGTGGGGGTTGGGTGTAGGTAGGCAGGAACACGCCGCCCTCGCCATGTTTTTGCCGGTAGGCCGCAGGATTCAGCACCACCTCGCTCCTGGACAGCTCCGGCCAATCAGCGGCGCGCTTCTGCAGCGCGTCATCCTTCCTCATCCTCCTCATCCTCCCTCCCTCCATCATCCCAGCATGCATGGCGGAGGACATGTCGGACTAAATGCTGACTTTCACCGCCTGCATGTGTGTGAAGCGGCGCAGTGACAGTAAATAGAGGAAACGGCGCGGCTCCGTCTGAACGCTTCCTCATTCCGGATGAGGCTCTATGCGGCAAATCAGCCAAAAGACAAGAGATACGAGCTGGAGATGGTGGGGAGGTTTGAAAATGACGTGTGTCCGGTTTCCACGCACAATGTCACACGACCTTATAACAGCTGGGAGGCCATAAAAGCAGCTTTTGTCCCGTTTGGCTCATAATAAGAGCGATTATTTAAGATCTGGAGGGTCACGATGTTCTGTCTGGTTAAATGAAAGGATGTCCACGTTTTGTTTTACGGCATCATGTCCAAACGCACCGACACCTGATTAAAGGAAGACAATCTGACCGAAGCTATATTTCTCGGATTATAAAGCAATTTTTTCTAGATTTTGTTACTTTAATGTTTGCAGCGATGCTGCTTTTGGAGGCTACACGTGTTTCCTGAGCATCGTTTAAAATAAAAATAAAAATACATAATGGCGTTATTACAGCGCAGGCAACGCGCCAGCAGCCAAAACGTGTCAAGGTTTTTACACAAATCAAATCAACTCCGGTTAAAAACACACGAATCTCTACATCTGTGGAGCAAAAACAGCCGAAACGCCGGAATGAATGGAGCACAATGGAGCTGAGAGCCGGCGACGCGCAGAGCAGGTGCAGCGGCTCCAGGAGAACAAGGAGGGATGTTAAAACCCACCAGCAGAGACAGACTCACCTAAAATGATCCACAGAGACCCAGAGACCAGGACGAAAGCGAGCATGTCTGAGTCATGGAGTCAGGCGGCCCGGCGCGGCTCGGGAGCGGCTCGCAACTGCAGCATCGACTGCAGCAAGGCGCCGACAATCTAGGAGATTAAGGAGGGACGGTGGGGAGAGGAGGGGGGGGGGGCGTGGTGTGGGGAGGGTGGGATATGGGACCCGCAACTGAGGGGAAGGGGTCGTTCAGGGCAGGAGGGCGACTCAGCGGGCAGAACCTGATGGACAATAAACGACAACACGTGTAGCTGAGGAAGAAGAAGAAGAAGCAGCAGCAGCAGCATCATCTCCTCCTCCTTCACCCAGCGGGACGCGGCGCCGCGGCAGACAGACAGACAGACAGGCAGACAGACAGACAGACAGACAGACAGACAGACAGGCAGGCAGACAGACAGACAGACAGACAGACAGACAGACAGACTGACTCCTGGTGACTTTAAACGGCTCCGGTCAGGTTGAACCTCTAATCAAGTTTGTTCTCCATGTCAATTAATGATCAACCACAAATTTAAAAAGTCATCCGATCCTGCTGCCCCTGGTTCATCCTGGAAAAGTGTTTGATTTGATTTTCTTTTATCTGGAAAATGTTAAGGAAAGCAACGTTTTGTATGTGAGTGTTGATGTGTTTGTGCTAATTTGATTGATTTGTTTGAAGGGATGCGATGCGCGGCCACATCACGCCATCCCTGCGGCTCGGCGCGCTGTGACACCGAGTAGCTTCGCGTCAGAGTCACGTGGTTCACAGAGACACGCCCACTGAACTAAAGTAACCTTGAGAAAGGCTGACACAGACAGAGGGTGAGTTAAACACAGATGGAGGGGAGGAAGGAAGAATTACATAAAAATAACTACACGGCCACATAAAACACGAATCAATGCGTTACGACGCGCCTTTATCTGACCAGCTTCATCTTATTTATCTGTCCAGTTTCATCCAGATGTTTTATTCTGCTTCTGCTGACTCACCTTATTAAATGGGTCACTGGTAAAGACCTGCTCTTTTACATCTGCAGGCAAAAAGAAGAAAAAAAGAGAGCAAAGCCGTTCATTCATGCACAATGTCAAGCAAATTCACAAGCAACCCAGCTAGTAAAGTTACAAGCAATCATCTTTTTATCTTCATTAAGTTTGTAAATGTTTATCAGGTTACCTGCAGTTTTGTGTCCGGAGTAAAGCTGAATGAAAGTGGGTGAGGTAAAGTCACATATTTGATGGCTGAGTTTATTTATTTTGCACTGGGATCAAAGTTCACACACATGTCTGGGTCATTAAATGTCATAAAAAAAATCCTACTCACTACTTTGAACAAAACATACAGGAATTCAGACA
Organism: Micropoecilia bifurca; assembly: GCA_903067075.1. Taxonomy (NCBI): domain Eukaryota; kingdom Metazoa; phylum Chordata; class Actinopteri; order Cyprinodontiformes; family Poeciliidae; genus Micropoecilia; species Micropoecilia bifurca. The sequence goes on along the minus strand of CAEGAF010168073.1, from coordinate 7,413 downwards.
CATTATTGTTTCCTAATATCTTGTCATCTGGAGAAAAAAGAAAAGATCAGGACATTGATTATTCAGTTTTTGACAAATTAGGAAACACTTTTCAGCAAAGAGGAGCATTTTAGCTAAGATGTTTTAACTCCCTTTGATTAGAAATAAAATAAGTTTATTCACTTGATTTAACAAATGTCATTATTAATGTACAAACATTATCTTATAACATTTACTCTACACAAGTGAAAATTAAGCAGGATGAAGAAATTGCATTATAAGTTGCAAAAAATATATAATTCTCCGCGTTGTTATTACAAACATGAGATTAAATTTTTTTGTTGAAAGTGGAGCTTTTTTTTTTATTACAACTTCTCATCCAAAATAAGTTCAGTGAGACTCTTAGTCCTCAGCTCCAGAGTCAATGGTCCAAAGAAAACTGGTTGGATAAATATGAAAAATATAAAACATTCAGTCACCTGGATCTCTGCAGTACACGACCCATTCATTTAATTCTGCTGTGAAGCAGAGACACCAGACCTGCTTTTAATGTTGTCATTGTTAAAGCCAAATAAAACACAAAGAGCAAGTTTTCAAATTCTGACTCAAAGGGAAAAGTTAATCAAAACCAACTTAGTTTAAAGATAATTTCCCTCTGAGCCTCAGAGATGGTTGTGCAACCAGTAATCAGGCATTTGTAGTATCATGTAATCCATCTTTGAACTTATTTGTCTTTACAGAATTAACTGAGCCATAACAGCCACATTGTTTTAACAAAGTGTCTGTTTAAGGTTACGCCACGACATGTTGAGCAGATTTGAGTCAACTACTCCAAAACTTTATGTTTCCAGGCATTCAGAGGAGAACGTGTGACTGCGGTTTATTGTCCTGGATAAACGAAGCTTAAAGTCATGATCAAGTTCATTTAAGCATCATTTTACAAACCAAAGTACAGCACAGCGAGAACAAAAAGGAATTGATAAGAATAGTTAAGAAAAATCACACTAAATAAAGATAATATAAAAATAAAAACAGGTAATAGTTATTGAATTCAAAAGCTAAAGAGAGATGAGTCTTTATAAACACATTAAGTCTCTAGACTATTAGCTCTCTTGTGTGGATTAATAGATTATTCCACAGTTTTTAGGCTGCAGCAGAAACCTTGGTGTTTTTATGGATGGTTAACATTTTGTAAGATCCTTTTTAAAATATTATCTAATCTAAAAACTTGTAGCAATCCAGTAACAATTTAAAACCAAACCTGCAACAAACGGGAAGCTGGTGGAGCGAAGCTGGAACTGAACGTTCTGGTTAAATGTTCCTTTTTTTTAGTACCCCTTAACAGGTGATTAGTAGCGTTTTGCTCAAGCTGCAAACGATGAAGAGATGAAGAAATGAAGAGATAAAGAGATGAAGAGATGACTGATCTGAACTGAAGCAACAAGAAATGATGATTATCCAAGAAAAATTATATGAAAACATGGACAAACATTTCCAAAATCCATCCATCCATCCATCCATCCATCCATCCATCCATCCATCCATCCATCCATCCATCCATCATGTAAAAATCAACTTTCTGGAGCTTTATAGCATATTATTCCATTATCAAAAACAGCGTCACATGTTTTTGATAAGCATAGAGTTCATAGGCAGTATGAGATCCAGTGTGTGTCCTTTATCATGCTATGAGACTAAAAGAGTCAATCAAATGCAGGAAAACTTACTCCAAAACAAATAAGTAAAATTAAAATAATAGTTTATTTCCAGTAGTGACAGAAAAGGAATCTTTCTTATTAATCAATTTTAAACTTTTAAATTTATCTTAACTGGGGCGGATGTTTGATTGTCTAGTTTATGTTGTCAGACAAATTGGCCTCATTCTACAGGAGTTTCCAATAATAAATGAGTCTGGCTGGTGGAAATTAATTATCCTTTAATAAACAAAAGTGATATTTACTCATGCTAATTTTTCATGTATTAAAATGTATTTGATGATCTAAAACAGTTTAAATGAGCTCAGTTTTAAGAAGAGAGAGATAGTATCAAATTAAAATGATCACTGAGAGACATTAAAACAAATATTAATGGAGTATATTGATACATTAAGTCTGTATATGTTTTAGTATGTTGAGGCTGTGAAAAGGTAATAAAGGGTCGTAGCAACAAAAACTCACCTGAACAGTCATATGTAGAGATAAAAATCCAAAACAAAGGCAACAAAAACAGAATCAGTTGAGTTCAGATGGAACAAGATGGAAGAAATTATCACTGAAGCAAAGAGAAACTTACACTGGGAACATGATCAGAAACAGGTGAGATTAATGACCAGAGCAGCTGACAATGAGCTGCTGCCTGCAGGTAAACTGAAGACATAGAAGATGAACAGAAACTAACATAAAACCCAGAAAAGTAAAAAGAACATTAAACACATCATAAATACAAAACCAAAATGTGGCAAAATGACGCAAAGATGAGAGAAAAGAAAATTAGGAAACAAATAAAACATAAAAGGAAAAAGACAGAAATAACACATGAACTAAGGTTTACAAATAAAAAAGGAAGCAGAGACTCCAACCTAAACAAAACCTGAAGTATTAAACTAAAGCAAATCAGCATCTATGACTGAATCTGTTTAGAGAAAATTGGATGTAAGATCAAACTTTTGCACCAAACTCTTACCAAAAAAGCACATTGACGACGTTCCCTGTTCTGACATCCCCCTGGAAAAAGACCTGAGTTAATAAATGATTAAAATCCATCAATTAATGAAACACTTCCATGAATCAGTTCATTTGACTTAATCACTGATAGACACAAAAAAGGAAGAATAAAAGAAAAGAAAGCTCCTGCTTATTTTTCCTCACCAAGTTTTCTGGAACAAAAGCCCTTCAGGAAAGTGAGACATTCAACAAGAATGAATAAAAAAGTTTTGTGTTTCCCCATCAGAATAAAAATAAACCCCCTAAAATCACTATGTTGTATTCTGTGCAAAAATGAAAGCAAAAACATCATCTTAGCAAAGCTTAAGGTAAAAACCTGCAAGCTGATGAAAAAGAGATCTAAACTCTAACAGACCAACACAAACATAACATTTTAAAAAAGTAACAGCTTTTTATATACAGTGTGAGAATCTTAAAAAAATAGATATATTTTTATTGCATGATTTCTGAAATGAAGTGTGAAAACTCTTACTACAGACCACATCATTTATATCCTAAATGCAATTTATAAAATGTACATTTACCTGTTTAAAACACATTCAAATAGATGTCAAGTATTTTATTTTTATAGTTCGTTGTGACATTTTCTAATAACTGTAATGATGACAGAGGTCAAAATAAAGGATTATTTGAGTTACTTTCCTGTGTTTGGTAACTTGTTAAACTGAAAATCACAACATTCTCATATTCTATATAAATTATTGATGCATGATTTGCGTAAAACATCATTACTGATGCTTCAAAATCACATTTCTAACCAAGTTAATGCTTGCAATAAAGTTTCCCTTATAGAATATTTTAGTCAATATTTCCTGTATGTTTACAGAACAGTGAGAGAATGATCAATTAAAAACAAGAAAATATGAAATCATTGTGTTTGCAGAATGAATGGCATGACAGATGTATCTCTGCTTATGTAATTTGTTGATTAATTTTACCAACACAGAAGATAAAATCACCATGTAAAGACAATCACTTTGGCCTCCATGTGGCACTATTATGTTATTACCTTCTCTTTAACCATTAACCACATTCCTTCAGCTGCCAGCTCCAAATGAAATAAAATTATATTTAACACACATTTAAGGACATAAAAGGGATTCACCTCAGATAAAGAGTTATTTACAGTCCATTATGTTAACATCTGACACTGAGGAGGAAGTTTGCAGAGAGAAAAACCACAGCCTGAGCTGCAGATGTTGCTGCCAAACCGTGAAAGTACAAAGTTTAACAGCCTAAAGGAAGACAGGTGAAGCCGTTGGGATGATTTTTTTTTCACACTTTCTAGTCATTATTCCGTATTCTTTCAATTCAAACAAGAAGCAACCCTTTCTGGGTCACACAAGAATCTAAATTCTCATTACAAGATCAAATAAAAACAAACAACAAACACAAGAATCTTAGATTTTTAGAAGGAAAAACATTGCAGTATAAAAAAGTTATCATACCTTTTCTGCTTAAACTTGCAACAACAGTCAGACTTGTGACGTTTCAGCTCTGTAAAACAATACAGTGAGTGACCTGATGAGGGAGCTAAACTTTCAGGAAGTTTCTAAAACATCACGTGACTTTTCATAGGAAGAAGCCAAGAAAACTGATTCTGTTTCCCTTTTTGTTTCCTTACACATTTCACCCTGTTTTTAATCCAGATGCTCCCTCTTGTCCTCTTTACTATCTATGGTTATGAAGTGGATGTTGTTTTGATTTAGATGTCAAAAATATAGAATAAATACTCTTAATGCATGAGAAAATAAAAGATCAGGCACTTGGAGAAGTTTTTACTCCAAAATATTAATTTCTAAAATAATGATTGTATAATGAATAATAATAATGAAAATAATGCTTGATGATTGCATAACAATAAGCAGAGTGAGAATTAGAGACAGTTGGATGAAGGGATTAAGTGTGGAATTGCCTGAGTCTGTTCAATAAACAGTAGAAACCATCTTATGCAATTTAAAATGATTCATTATTTGGATTATTCTAAAGTCAGGTTGCATGAGATCTGCCCCTCTGTCTCGTTGTAACAGAACATCAGGATTGTCATACTTTTTTCATCCGTTCTTAATTAAAGGACATTTGGTGTAAAATATTTGACTGGTACACTAAATCCTATAAAAATCCTCTTTAGCCAACCTGATGCAGGACTGGACATGTTTGACATCTCAGAGATAATAAAGGATCTTCCTGCATTAATGCTGCAACCTCTAGACCTGGGAATAGTTACTGATGTTAAAGGAAGGGAAATCTTCCACTATTATTTCATTTAAAAGGTGAATAATGGACATGATTTCATTAATATAAAAGGAAAGATTGTGATTATTGAGCTGTTGTTTAATGAGAGCTTTTATAGGTTATTGGAATTTATTTCTAGCTCATTTTGAGGAAGTTAAACTCTTAGCATGAATTAAAATGATCAGAATTTGACAAGACGGCATCAGGAAGTTCAGCTCAGGAATGACATTCACGTCGGATTGAGAAACAGTCCTTTGGGCTGGTATGTCGTCTTCAAATGAGATTATTGGAATAGCTTTTCAGCAAACGCTGTCACGAAACAGCGCAGAACTATGTTAAAACTCAAGAGTTTCTCTTTGTAATCCCAGCGTCTGATCTCACCTGTACGATGTGCCTTAATGGTGTGGCTGATGCATGAGGGCTTTGGCCTGATCCAGAGTCACTGAGCTGTCAAAGCAGATGGTCCAGTGGGGATAGAGACCAAACGCTCAAGCAGCTTGTCTCATGCCAAAGCTTCAAATTACTGGTTTATTCCTTCAGGTGGCGCCGCATGCAGAGCAAACTGCCAGCATGACAGAACCTAAGAAATAATGGTTGGAAACTCAGAACTGATGAGCAAAGTAGACGTTAATGCAAAAAAAAAAAACAAACAAAAAAAACCAACGGAATCTTATTTTTTCTACTTTGCTAAATAGTTAAAATTGTCAAGAGTTGTCATGATTACAAATTTCACTGCATGATAAATTGTCCCAGAAGTTATTGCAATAAACAATAATATTATGGTTTTGAAACCTATAATGGTAATAGCAAAATAAGAACACATTCTCAAAGATCAAGAAACTTTACATTTTATTTAATATTTAACACTAAAACTGGTAGATATTTTAAATATCCAAAATAAATAAAACAGCAGAAACAACAAATAAAAGTTATTATAAAGTCTACGTGTACAGAATTGACCTTTTGACACCAAAGCAACAGACTGAAGACTTTTATCATCCAGTTTTTGGTAGAAAAAAAAAGAAAAACAATAAATCATGAAAACAAAAATGATTGACTTATTTTAATTTATAAAGTGATTTATTGATTTATTGCTTATTATAAGAGGTATATTCAAGTTTAGTCAGACTAAGTGGATATTGTCTTTAAGCATAATCTTTGCTACACACTAATTTGAATTTGTATCTGGACCTTTACTAGACCATTTTAACACCAATATGTTTAGCTTCCCTGACACAGCATGATGCTGCCAACTCCATGCTCTGTGGTAGGGGGGGGGGGAACGGATGCTCAGGGTGTAACTTTTCCAGCTAACAAAACATTTTGCATGCAGGCCAAAAAGTTCAGTTTTCACCTAATTGGATCAGATTCCTCCCCCATTCAGCTCCTTCAGACTAGCTAACAGCAATTAGCAAACAGCTGGTGGAACTACATCTGCTGACCTCATTATATAAGCTACTTCTCAGTGCAATGCAGGTAAAAATGCTGTTAAAACATGAAGAGAGGAACGATGTGACGACTTAACTCAAGGAGGAGTTTTTTAAAAGACAGAGGCCCAATTTCACTGCATTAAATCAGGAAGTAATAAGTTTGCATGGAAAACGCATATTACTGATTATTACCTACAGATTATATATTTGTAACTTTTATTATTCCTGATGCTTTTTCTTAACTAATGTTCTCCAACAAACTCCTGTAGCTTTCGCGGAACAGCTCCAGAATCTAATAAACCAAAACTAAAAGTGACCATCAGCTGGAGTGAATTCCTATAATCCACCCATTTCTCTGCACCGCCGCCTGACAGCTGACAGAAGGGCGGAAACTCTGGAGGATCCCGCCGCGTCGCGTCCCGCCCCCCGCATGGATCTGAGTTTTTCTCCCTTCATCGGGAAATCCCACACATTTATTGCCGGTGAAAAACTCCGTAGGAAAAACTCCCTTCCGTTCCCTGCCAGGCGGCGAAGACGCGCAGCCGCGGCGCATGCGCAGGACCCCGAACCGCGCCGCCCGGGAAGCCCCAGTGTGAGGACAGGAGGGGAGAGGAGGGGAGGGAGAGGGGGGAGGGGGGTGACAAGGCATTTATGGGGCTTCCCAAGTGTTTTAACGGTGCGCTCACTGTTTTAAATAGCAAGCCTTTCTTTGATACACACACACACACACACACACACACACACACACACACACACACACACACACACACACACACACACACACACACACCTTATCAGATCCTCACACTGGGCCATGCGCTCATGAAACTCTTGGGAACAAAGGAAAAGAAAACTAAAAATATTAACAATAATGGATGAATACAAGTAATTTAAAAAAGGATGAAAGAACGCTCATAACTCATATTAATACAAATGTTTTGTTTTTAGTATGCTTTGATTATTATCAACGGTTAGGTGTGTGTGTGTGTGTGTGTGTGTGTGTGTGTGTGTGTGTGTGTGTGTGTGTGTGTGTGTGTGTGTGTGTG